>SJXQ01008463.1:0-47375 GCA_006408695.1 Aepyceros melampus
TCGAGTCTGAGTGAACTCCGGGAGTTGATGATGGACAGGGAGGCCTGGCGTGCTGTGATTCATGGGGTCACAGAGTCGACACAACTGCGGGCCTGAACGGAACAGTATTCCACTGTGTATATGCACCAGAGCTTCCTAATCATTCATCTGTTGTTGGACATCTGGGTGACTTCCATGTTCTAGCTATTGTAAATAGTGCTGCTTGTTGCTTATTTATTTTATATATATAGTAGTTTGTGCTCTTAACCCCCTTCCCCATCTTGACACTCTTTCCTTCCCTCTCCTCACTGGTAACCACTAATTTATTCTGTGAGTCTGTTTCTGTTTTATGTTTTGTATTTCTCATATAAGTGATAACACAGATATTTGTCTTTCTCTGCCTGATTTATTTCACTAAATGTAATGCCCTCCAAGTCCATCCATGTTGGTGCACAGTGTGAAATTTCATTCTTTTTATGGCTAAGAAATGTGTGTGTGTGTGTGTTCCACATCTTCTTTATCCATTCATCTTTTGTTCGATACTTAGACTGTATCCATATCTTGGCCACTCTAAATAAGGTTGCTCCAGACTTTGGAGTGCTAGTATCTTTTCGAATTGGTGTTTTCATTTCCTTAAATATTTACTCAGGAGTGGAATTGCTAGATCATATGGTGGTTTTTTGTTGTTGTTTTTGAGGAACCTCCATACTGCACTGATTTACATTCCCACTGACTGTGTACTAGGATTCTCTCTTCTCCACATGTGTTAGTTGTGATCTTTTTGATGAGAGCCATTTTGACAAGTATGAGATGATACCTCATTAGGATTTTGACTCTCATTTCTCTGAAGATTTGCGAAATCTTTGAGCCTCTTTTCTTGTGTCTGTTGGCCATCTGTTTTCTTTGGAAAAGTGTTTATGCAAGTCTAATGCTCATTTTCTCATTGAATTATTTGTGTTTTTTAAAATATTGAATTGTATGAGCTGTTTATATATTTTTAATATTAACCCTTCATCAGTCAATATTATTTGTAAGTATTTTCACCTCTTCAGTAGGTTGTTACCATTTCCTTTTTGACCTTTGCCTTTTTAATCAATAGTTATGGCCTTTTCCATTTTTAACATTAATTTCTCCCTTCCCTCTCTTTTCTTGATCTGTCACAGAAGAGATACCTTGATTCTATTTTATATTTTTAAACTGTTGTTTTTTGTTGTTGTTGTTTTTTATATCTTTAATTTTTTTTGCCCTTGTTATTTTCTGCCTACCTCCTCTGTTCTGTTTTTCTTTCTTTCTTTTCTATAAAGAATGTACAGCTTATAGACTTTGACCATTATTTCTTTTCTAATCTAAGAATAAAAAGGCATATTTTATCTTTTCCCATAAGTAGTATTTTTACTAAATCTCAAATTACCTTTCCAAATAGAGAACTGTATATTTTAAGCTTCTGATTTCATTGCATTGTAGTAACAAAGAAAACTTTAAGTTAAAAAGTGTTTTTGAACTTTTAATTTTTATGTGTACAGAAAAATGGAGACCCACAGTGGGCAGTTCAGTTCATTTTCACACATTAAACATACTCATGTAAGCAGCCCCAAGATCAAGAAAACTGATTATTACCAGCACCCCAAGCCACCCTTGAAACCACCCCTTTCCTGGTGAACCACATCCTGATTTCTAACACCACAGATTACTTTCACCTGCTTTTGAATTTTAAATTAGTAGAATCATAAAGTATGTGGTTTTATGTCAACCTTCTGGTTGTTGGATCTGTCCATTATACTATGTGTAATTGTATTTCAGATACTCTCAGAACTTTATAATAGTTTTTACTTTTCCCCACATTGTACTATTTGTTCTTATTCCTTTGTTTGTAGAAGGAGCTGAAGAGGAAAAAATGGAAACAGATACTGATGCTCAGCAGCCCGAAAAGGTAAAACCCAGTCTGTTTGAATTCTCCCACGATAGAAAAGTCATAGAGAGCACAGTCTTTCACACAATAACAGTTTGGGTTTATTTTGATCTTTTGAGTCCCTCTCGGGACTATAAGTGATTCTGTCAGCCATTTTCACTTTCCTCGTTTAAGGTGCAGTTCTCATAAGACATAATACAGGACATTTTTCATTTGTTTATTTAGTGAGGATTTATCCACTCTTCAGGTCCCCGGTGGGTCAGCTGGTAAAGAATCCACCTGCAGTGCAAGAGACCTGGGTTTGATCCCTGGGTTGGGATGATCCCCTGGAGAAGGGAACGGCTACCCACTCTAGTATTCTAGCCTGGAGAATTCCATGGATTGTATAGTCCATGGGATCACAAAGAGTTGGACACGACTGAGTGACTTTCACTTTCACTTTAGTAAGGATTTATCTATCCACTCTTCCAGCTTCTGCTTCTGTAATTCTTTCAGACAGTGTTGGGGAATGTGAATACAAAGACTATTGAAAACTTAAAACTATTGAATTGTAGGGTTTAGGTTCTGTACTTATGCCAGAAGAGAACCAGAGAGTATTGAGGAATTTTCTGGGAGAGTTAGCTGTCAGCCAAAAAAAATTTGGAAAACTTAACAAGAAGGTGACATTTGAAGTATGTTTTAAAGAGCATGTAAAATTATAAGGCTTGAAATGAAGAATGGGAAATCAGATATTCCAACTGCCAGTGGAGGAGGAGACACTGCAACCAGTGTGCAGAAGGCATCCAGGTACCCAGGATGTTTGTGTCCTGACCCCTGTCTCATAAAGGCTGTAAATGTGAGGTAAGCCTAGAAGAACAGAATTGTCAAGCCTCTTCAAGATCAGGATGCAGAATAATCAGTCAGTCACTGTTTAAATGAAGCAAGGATTTAAGGTCTTAATTACATTTTGTGCTTTATCATTGTATATAGATAAGGAGAGGAAGGGAATCATAGTAAAATTAATGATTGTTCTTACAGCGTCTCAAATACTGTGCTTTATACTTTACATTTATGAATTTATCAAGTTCCTAAAACAGCCTCAAGTCAATGATAGTCTCTTCATTTTATAGATGATGATACATAATTTGTCCAAGGATTTCAGAATCGATAAATGATGCCAGCTCCTGACCATAGAGCAGTTGAAGTTTTCGGTCTCCAGAAAATGACCACTGCTGGCTCTGCTGTGGCTCTTCTAAGAGCCATTGCAAATGGCTGTGTTGAAGAGCTTTGTCAACTTTTAATTTTGGCAGCATTTCATTATGCTTCTTGGTTGATACTGTACATTTTATATATTTTTATTCATTTTATATATTGAAGTATAGTTGATTTACAGTATTTTGTTAATTTCTGCTCTACAGCAAAATGATTATTATACATATATATACATTTTCAGTATTATTTTCCAGTATGGTTTATTATAGCATACTGAGTATGGTTCTCTGCTGTACAGTAGGACCTTCTTGTACTGTGCATCTTAAATACTTTCAGTACTTTCCCTGGTGCTCAGATGGTAAAGAGTCCGCCTGCAGTGCAGGAGACGTGGGTTCGATCCCTGGGTTGGGAAAAACTACCCACTCTAGTATTCTTGCCTGGAGAGTCCCCAAGGACAGAGGAGCCTGGCGAGCTGCATGCAGTCCATGGGGTCGCAGAGAGTCAGACACAGCTAAGCAACTAAGCATACAGACAACTAACCATGTGTTTGTTTGTTTAACCATTAAATAAATCACACTGACGCTCTTCTGGACACTGTGTCCCCAGCATTTTAGCAGAGGGGGTGGGACTGTACTTAAGAAACATGACGTCTCATGAGCATTCAGGAGTTGATAGTGAGACGTATTTTTCAGAATTTATTGACTTTTTCCCAGCTTTTCTCTGCAAGACTTTTCTGAACCTAGTCCACCTGTTGCCAAAAATAGTGGCACCTTTTGTTATTCTAAGGTAACATCACTTGTAAAAAGACATTTTATTTTCTTTTTCTCACTCTCTATCCTTTTCTTTTGTACCCCTTTCAGGCAGAAAACAAGGGGGAAAATGAAACGGATGAAGGTGATAAAGCACAAGACGGAGAAAATGAAAAAAACAGTGAAAAGGAACAGGATAGTGAAGTTAGCGAGGATACCAAATCAGGTAATTTGAGGAAACTCTTAGGACTTTATTATGTAAAACACTAAAAGCACTGGAGAAATGTGAGCAGTTAAATTGTGTAGAAATAGTCCTTCGTTTGCTACATGTTTCTTAACAGTAAATATGAATTTGAGTTTTGCACTGAGGCACCATCACCATGCTGGTGACTACATTGTTTTCAGCGATACAGGGATAAGCAAGTTGTTTGGCTGTGACTGAAGTCAGTACTTCAGTGCATTTTCTTTCCAGTTGTTGCTGGCGTGTCCCATCCTGCCTGACTTGAAAGCCTTCCAGAGGTGCCTGTTCTCTGCTTCTGATTTCCTCCAGACCCTAGGATTTCCCAGAGCATCTCATTGATGAACAAACATTTTGGTCTTAGGACTTAGCTCTCCTGAATTTTCTTTATATCCAAGGGAAACTACATAGAGAGCTCAGAGAAGACAGAGTGTCCTATTTAGAAAATCCATCTCAAGTAGAAGCCGACTAACATGCATGGAGTGGTAGATCAACAAAAACCTTAAGAAGGGAAAGGCACTGGGATCTCTTTGTAACATCAGCCCTAGTTCGTCATGTGGCAGAGGTGAGAAGATGGCTTATTCAGACTACGCACACTGGTAATAAAGCTTTCTGATTTTTCCCCCCCCAGAAGAAAAGGAGGCTGAAGAGAACAAGGAACTCACTGATTCTTGTAAAGAAAGAGAAAGTGATGTTGGAAAGAAGAAAGTAGAACACGAAATTTCTGAAGGAAACGTAGCTACAGCCGCAGCAGCTGCTCTTGCCTCAGCTGCAACGAAAGCCAAGGTCTGCCCCTGACAGCTCTTTTCCTAGTGCTCTTTTAAGCCATGAATGGCTGTATTGTTTTGACATTACTGGGAATATTTAGCATAGAGAGCCTTGCACCTCATAGATGACTGTTTGTTTGAATGACATTTCTAGGTTAAGAATTCCATGGGCGGGAGGATGGTGGAAATAGCAGACCTGGGCCTAAATGGTGGCTGCTTTCGAGTCATTCATTGTGTCATTCATTCAGTCTTCTGAAGACTGCAGTGATTGAAGGCAGAATTTAAAGTCTCTCAAATGTGCCTGCAGAACTTGTCTTGGTCTGTAGTTCCAATAATTTCTACCAGATTGAAATATTTGTAATTTTTAAGACAAAAATCTGTTTCCTTGTATAAATACTTCACCCTGCTTTTACAGACTGGAAGGAACAAGAAGGAACCTAAAATAGCTCTTCTTGAATTTGCCAGCTTTTCTGGGGGTGGTTTCCTCTATTTATAACATGGTATTGGCTCCCCAGCATATTTAAGAAGAAAAGAGAATGTTATTCTCCCTGCTTTGTGTTACGTTGGCACCTTACAGCATCCCAGGCATGAAAATGTCGAGTTTAAAGCGTCTATTCACCTCTTTTCTATTTTACCCTCGAAGTCGTCTCCTTCCATTATGCGCCACCACATTTAGGCAGTGGTTACTAGGACATGGCTCATTATTTTACCTGGACCTGTTCTTGATCCATTGCTAAAGATGCTTTTCACGGTGTTTAATTACCCCAGACTATTTAGCTGTTGTAAACTGTTTCTCCAAGTGTTTAATCTGTGTGGCATGACTTTATAACATGCCACACAGATCCATTGCTGACCCAGTTCAAACCATAAGAGCACTGTTTGGAGCGCCTGCCCATTTGATACAGGTGCAGACGGTGTTGGGGAGGTTGCTCACGGGTCACAGAATTGTTCAGTCAGATACCCCAGCTGAATGTTGCTTCACAGTAGATTGAGGTCTTGCGTATTCATGCCAGCCAGTCTCTTCCAAAGATGTGTCCTGATCTTCATGGTTCTTAAGTATAATTTTAGGTATTCTCTCTTGTCTGCCACCCCCGATGTCTAGGAATTTGTGAGAGGTACTCTTGTTTTAGTGAATACTGATGGGGACAGCAATTTGACTGTTGTTTCATATTTGTTTGGTTTTGTTCTTCCTTCGTGGGAAGCATGTTTTGAGTCTGTCTTCTGCGAGGTTGGATTCCTGGCTATCTCATTGTTTCTAAGCTGTCCCAAGTTATTTCTCTTCATGCTCTCATCAGTTGGGCATGTTTTCTCTGAAAAGGAGCCAAGCCAGGAGGGCTTCCCTCCTTTGTGCCTTTGAATTGAAAGACACAGCTGTCCACCCAGTCTTCACTCAGGTCACCTTTGCATTGAAGTATAACTTAGACACAAATAAGTAGATACATGTGTCTACAACTAGTACATTTTTTCACAGGCTGAAACCCCCTATAGGCTCATAAACAGCACCCATGTCAAGCTGTATATATAACCTTACCTGACTTAGCATTATTAGCCTCTTCATATCCCTTCCAGTGACTGCTTCCCTTCAGAAGTAGATGCTGCATGCCTCCTAACAAGTTACTTCTTATGGAAGAAATCATATGCAGAAAAACCTTCAAAAATACCATACAAGCGTGGTACTTTCTTAAAGAACCTCTCTATCTCTTCAGGCTTGAACGCCTTAGGGAATTTGGGGATCTTCCCTGATCGGGACCCTTCTCAGTTCTCACGGGTTATTCTCGCCCATCTGTCCTGGAGTCTTACTGTCTCTTCCATTATTTTTCCTCTCTGTGCTGCTGTGTGTGCTTCATTGTAAGTTGCCGAAGAAGGAACAAACGTTTGTACCACTGACCACCTTGCCACTGTTTGATTCCTTCATTACAGAGGAACTGCTCTTACGGGTCAATTACTGTGGCCCTTGGATAGTCCATACAATGTTTAGAAGAGTGTCCAAAGAACATTTTCTGTCCAGGTCACTGAATTTCCACTCCCTCATCAGTCATTCACTCTTTATTCTAATAGACTTGGAACTTGAGTCTTCATTCTTGGAATACCTGTGTCTTCAACTGACTTGTGAAAGTGTTACAGATGTTCACACTACATGACTTGTTCCATGTTACTTACAGCTGGATCTGATGCATTTCACAGCACACATAATCATTTTTGTGCTACATGGTAATTAAGGAGTAAGGAATTTACTAAAATTACTGTAATTAGTACAACTTATCTAGCCTATCCAAGTTTTCTGTTATTCTTGTTTTTGTTCTTCTGAGTCTATAAACAGCTTTGTTATTAAGAGTTTTCCTTGATACATTTTAATTGTTTGTCACACTGTGACATTGGAGTGGTAATTAGAGGGTCTAGATCTAGCTCCGAAACACACAGAGTGGGCATGCTTTCTGGCTCCCCGTCCTTGCCAGATGAGGGGCTTTTGAGTGGAGAGATCGGCTTTTTCAGCCCACCTACTGACAAGCTGTGGACTCACTCACCTGAAGAGTGGTGTGTGGGTGTGAGAAAGCACTGTTGGCCTAGTGCCGTCCATGCCTTCCATCTGGATTTAGCTGGAAGAAACCATCCAGAACTACTGCTGGGTAAACTTAGAAACTCCAGAAAATAGAGTATGTCCTCCTTTATCAGTAGCAGTAGGATCAGCTCTCATAAGATAGCAGAAATCACTTTTTTTTTTTTTTAAGCCCACATAGACATTTACTTTGGAGAAGACAATGGCACCCCACTCCAGTACTCTTGCCTGGAGAATCCCATGGACGGAGGAGCCTGTTGGGCTGCAGTCCATGGGATCGCTAAGAGTCGGCCACGACTGAAACGACTTAGCAGTAGCAGCAGTAGACATTTACTTCAGGTTTCTTTTCTGCTACCATGCCATACC
This sequence comes from Aepyceros melampus, assembly GCA_006408695.1. Taxonomy (NCBI): domain Eukaryota; kingdom Metazoa; phylum Chordata; class Mammalia; order Artiodactyla; family Bovidae; genus Aepyceros; species Aepyceros melampus. Next base: position 7,757 of record SJXQ01008463.1, read on the forward strand.
TACCTACTTTAAAAAGGAGATTTGTCTTCATGGTAACTGGGCGTTAGTTTTAGGACATCAGGAAGATTTTTTTCCTTATCCTTCAGAAATACTTCATAACTTGCTCCCTTATGCCTGAAATTCTCTCTCGAGATAGGAAAATTGTATCTTTTTCTCATTTTACATGAAGTTAACCAGAACACATTCTTGAATAGCATGTGTAGGTTTTGAGTCCTTGATTTTGGAAATTTGTCTTTATTTTGTACCTAATTAAGTTGTAGTTGAAATTCTAGACTGAAGTTTATTATCTATCAAAATTTGGAAGGCATTTTTACCTTTGTTTCAAAAATTTAGTTTTCCTTTTGAGAAGTCTAACATAGTCTGAATTTTTGTTTGTAACCTTTTTTTCTTTTTGTCTGAAAATTTTTAGAATTTTCAGTCTTTTGTTCTTAAATCTCCAAAGTTCATTGTTGTGGATCTTTTTTTTAATGTTTATTTGCTTACATGGTAATAATCCCTTTATGTTTAATAACTTGTGATCTTCAATTTTGAGAGGAAGTATTTTGCTGTATTTATTTGTTAATGAGTGGGGATATCCCTAGGTTCCTCGCTTCCCTTGCAGCTTAGCTGGTAAAGAATCCACCTGCAATGCAGGAGACCTGGGTTCGGTCCCTGGGTTGGGCAGATCCCCTGGAGAAGGGAAAGGCGACCCACTCCAGTGTTCTGGCCTGGAGAATTCCATGGACCATAGTCTATGGGTCGCAAAGAGTTGGACACAGCTGAGCGACTTTCACTTTCATTTTCCTAAGTTCCTGTATTACTCTCAAAAAACTAGAACATCTTCTGCCAAAGCCAGCAGAGTTCTAGGATACCCATTCTCATTTCATCATTTCAAAAAGCGAAACAAAACTAGAAACTGATAACATTAGTCTCTTGTGAAGGGAGAGACACAAATGAGAAGGAAAGTCACTTCTTATTTTATACCTCCTTGCATATTGAATTTTATATCAGAAGTACAGAATTACAACACTGTGTCAATGATAGCAGACTTAGAATCATGTAATCTTTATTTTAACTTTTGGTATTATTGATGCAGTTTAATGTAGTTTAAGGAGGCAAACATGACCATTAATAGCTATAGATTCTTTCATAAAATGTTTTGCCTACACTTCTGAATCATCTTGCAGATAAGTCTCCAAAAGTATAAAACAGTTTTTCTTTATCAACTATAAAAGAATGAAAAATAATGCTCTTATTTAATCATTGTTCTCTTTAGGTCCCCAAAACTATATTAAACTCCTTGTGCATGTTCACTTCTTCTAGATTTTATAAGAAATACAGATCAGTAAGACAGCCACCCTGTGTTAATTCTCAAAACCTTGTGTAGAAGCAAGATAGGCACACAAATTCAACTGATAAAATAGTGGGAAATAGTGTTGGAGGTGTGTTGCTGTAAGCTCTTGGATGGTGTCTGGAGAAGGTGGGACTGATCCTTTGCACACAATCAGGACATTGGCCAAGTATGGGATCCTTGTCCTCTCTGGGTGATCCTCATCTTCTCTGAGTGATGTGGCATTTTCCTCTGGGTGCTGCTGAGTTGACAGAAAATGAGAGTAGGACTCATCAGTCCTGTTGCAGGGAGTGAGTGAGACGTTCTTCCAGAATGTCTTCCTGTTTATCTTCAAACTAGGGGTGAAGTGTTGTTCACCTCTCCTCCCTGTTCCCAGTAGACCCTCACTAGGGGCTGTGCATCTGCGTGTTGGGCGCTGAGGGAGACCGCTGCTTGCCCGCACCTGGACAGTTCCTGAGGAGGGAAGGGCAGAGTTCAGAGTGAGGGTTGGAGGCAGGCTCGGCGGCAGATGGGGAAGTGCCCTGCGGGCGGGCCAATGTGTCCTTCTGTTTGCCCATCAAGGCCCTGATTCATTCTCCCTTCCCTGGTGGGCTCTTTGAAGAGAGTAGATTTTCATGGTAGAAGTTGCCTTTTAATCCTTAAAAAGGGTTGATTTATATCTGTTAAGTACTAGAAATTGAGGCATGGATAGTTGTTAAATTGAAATAAATGCTAGAAACTTAGAAAGAGGGCATCTAGGGCACCATTCTCAATTACATAATTCCCACTTTCAGTGGCAGTTTCAGCATTGTCTTACTGTTTTCTAAGCAAATGTTTACCTGAATACGTCAAATGATTTCTTGCCCTTAGCACCTGGCTGCCGTGGAAGAGAGAAAGATCAAGTCTCTGGTAGCTCTTCTGGTTGAGACACAAATGAAGAAACTGGAGATTAAACTTCGACATTTTGAAGAACTAGAAACTATCATGGACAGAGAGAAAGAAGCTGTAAGTAATAGGAATTTTATAGTGGCTTTTTGACAGTTAACTTGAATCACTTCTCATAAAACACAAACTAAAGAAAATATGGTAACCTAATTTGTTGGTCTCCATCACTATCATTTAACTTTTTCTGTATTTGCTTTGCTCTTTCAAAAGGATTATCAGTCAGTGATGGTAAATTAAGGGAAGTCTGAAAATAATTATCTAAACCTCAGCTTCTTACACTTGGCTTTGCAGATACTTGAAGGTATCAGATTCTCCCTTCTTTAGTAGTCGGATTTAATACTTACTGTATTACCTATGTGTTGTGTTCCCTGTCTTCTGTGGAGAGCCAGGTCTAGAGGAGTAGTCAGAAGCAGCATTTTGCGGGGGTGTACATTTCTGATATGCCCCAAACAGGACCAAGAGAATTACAGCAAAGGCCAAGAATAAGAGAAGCCACAGGAAGCAAGAAGCATAGAAGCAGGGGAACATGTGAATATCTGAAGGAACCTTTTTTTTTTTTTTTTTTTTTTGAGAACAGAGATGAAGTTCTCTGGAGAAGTTTTTTTTGGATGAGTTGACCAGGAAAGGAATTGATGTCTTTTCTAAATAATGGCTAAGTTTGAGGATTTAGTAGTTAGGAATTTTTCGGATTGTTTTGACTTCTTTGTGAGCATGCCATATGCTGGTTCTGTAAATGAGACAACCTTAAGCCATTCCAGAATTGTTTTAATCTTAAGGATCCATTTGCCTCTGTTTAACTCTTTCTTTGTTGTCAGTCCAGGCAGGTCCTCTGGCAGATTCATGTTGACTAGGGTCGGACACGACTGCGCAACTTCACTTTCACTTTTCACTTTCATGCATTGGGAAAAGGAAATGGCAACCCACTCCATTGTTCTTGCCTGGAGAATCCCAGAGACAGGGGAGCCTGGTGAGCTGCCATCTGTGGGGTCGCACAGAGTCGGACACAACTGAAGCGACTTAGCAGCAGCAGCTCAGTAACTATCACAGTAGCCCATTTTCATTTTGTCCTAAGACTTGTTCTGCCTCTTACATTCTGGCCCTGTGAGGAATAAGCTGCTTTGGTAACTACCCTGCCCACACCCTGTGCTCCCTTATCCCCAGTCCCGTAGCCCTGTAGGTATCTCTCACATCCCCTGCCCTCTCCTGTCCCAGGAGCTGCTGGCCACCCTGTCCTCTCTGCGTCTCTGAGCACCAGCCATGCCGCCGCACGCCAGATGCAGGCTTCCTTCATGGCTGTGTTCTCTTCCACCTGTGTGCACCTGCTTTTCCACCAGCAAGGTGCTTTTCCTGCTCTTTGCCAACCTCCTGCACCTGTGGGTGACGTGTCCTCCATCCCTGCTGCTGTATTGTAAATGCTAGTCATGCACGCGACTCCCTTACCAGACTGTATACTCTTTCTTGAGTGTCTCTGTTCACATACCACTGGCACATCATGGGTAAGTGTCTGTCAAATGAACACATCAGTGTCAGAAGCTGGGAAAGTGGAAAAGAAAGTTTAACTTTGGGGACTTGACTTTAGTTTAACAGGGAAGACAAGACCAGGTGACAGTATTGTGTGTTCAGTTCCTGTGGGAACATACCTGGAAGATGCGGAGAGGATGCTCGAGAAAACATCCAAGAGGGGAGCTAGAACTTTGAAGAATGAGTGCCAGTGTTTATCTTACCCTAAGAAGCTGTCATGGGGCTCTTTTCTCAGCTTTAAAAATAAAACATTTTATCTTCAGAGAGTGAGCCTATGGATGCATCACTCTTAAACCCCCTGGTGGAAGACTGTGTCCCCTGGAATGGCAGAGCCCTCAGTCCCTCCTTGGTTCTCTCCATGGATTCTCAGACATCTGGGGGTAGTGTGTGATGGTTCTTAGCCCTTCCAAATTTTCCTTGTGCTCTGGAGTTTCAATAGTTATTTATCTCAAATTAACTGCTCTGTGTTTTTCTTATTTGAATCTTTTTTTAATGTTAAATTCTAATTGAGCTCATAAAACATTTTACAGAATAGTCTGAATAAAAAAGCACAACCAAAAACGTGGGTAAACATTCTGCTGAATCTTTTTCACCACACAAGGTTGCTCTTCTCAAATCCTTTGGTGATCAACCTGTCTTTTGTAAATCAACATTTGGGGCAGGAGAGTTTATTGTGTAAGACAGTCCCTAGCACTAGGCACTGAATGTCAGTAACATATCTGTATTAGTTACTGCTGTGTAAAAAATTACCCCAAGGCAATGACTGCAAACAGTACCTCACACACTTCTTAGGGGTTAGGAATCTGAGAGCAGCTTTTCTGAGTGCATCAGGCTCAGGGTCTCTGATTACATTGCCCTCTTCGTAAGGCTCAGCTGGGGCTGGTGGACATACCTCCGAGCTTGTTCACGTGGCTGTGGGCAGGAGACTTCGGTCCCTTACTGCATGGGCCTCTCCATAGTGTTCCTCATGGAGTGGCTTCCCTTCTTAGAGCAAGGGACTGAAAAGAGCTGTAAAAGAGCAGCCAAACTGGAAGCCACACTATCTGTTATAACCTTAGTTTGTCAGTCACAGTCCTGTGCTTCTGCTTTGTTCTCTAGCCCCACAGCCTAGCCTTGCTTCTGGCCTGGGGGTGCTGTAGGTTGGCAGGGCTCAGTGGGCAAGGCCTCAGTGTTAGGAAGCAGGGTCACAGGGACCCGCTTGGAGGCTCACTGTCATAGCAGCCAGAAAGTCCTCCAAACTGTAAAATGGCTCCCATTCATTTCATGCACAGGAAGACATGCTCTATTTTTCTCCTGTTATCCTGTGGGCGAGCAAAGCCTTAGCTATTTCCTGCTGATGATTTCCTGTCCTCCCAAGGCCTGTTGTGAAGATTAAATGAGAACTATGGCATGTGCTTAGCACACTGCCTAGAACACAGAGTAAGTGTTCAATAAATATATGCCCCCTTTATGAAAATCAATTATCAAGAATTATAAATTAAATTGTTAATATTTATAAGCCTTTGCTTACTTTATGAACATTTAGAATCCAGCAGGGATGCTAGGTGAGAGTGTGAGGCTATTCCTGGTTAACTCTTCTCATAGACAAAGGTTCTAGAGCTTGAACAGATCACACAGTTCATAAATGGCAGAGCTGGGTCTCAAACATAGGCTAGTTCAGCTCTATGGTTTAATCTATTACTTCATAATTTGTAAGGAAATGAGCCATTCTTACCTCTTTTTCACCCGAAGACTGAGATATGCAAGGTTTTAACAAGCCCCTGTTACAACTCGTGAAAGTTAAAATTGAGAAGAGTGGTCAGCTGAGCTGGGAGCAGCACGTTCCAACCACAGACTCGTGCTCCGGCTCTCGGTGCACTGTCAGTCCGATCCTGCCCATCTCTGCCTACTGATTAGTAGCTTCAGGACATACTTTTTTGAATTAAACATTTGGTTTTGTTTATGTAGCAATAGGTTTCAAAAATCTTTTTTTAGACTTTCAGAATCAGGTATGAAATTTCTTCTAATAACTTAAAAATCAGATGTTCTTTTCAGTCTTACTGAGAAATTAATAGTAAGGCTATTAACAACTCAGTATCTTGTGTAGATATTATGAATACAGCTATAATTAGAGCTCAGAGTTTTGTTACAGCCCGTTCATAAAATACTTACAGGAGGGAAGGTAGTTAGGGAATATACAGAGTTTGTCTGGGAACTGACAAGATGAAAACTACTGACCCCAGTTAAGGTGAGGATGCTGAGCTGGCCCTGGGTTAGAAACTCAGAGAGTCTGCCCAACTGTGCAGCCTTCCATGCCAAACTGATGGCACACGTCATTCGAGGGTACAGATGGCAGACACGGGCTGTGTTGCAGGTTGGCGAGAACGGGAGGGCCTGGGCCCTACCTATAGCATTCTTACTTGAATTAAAAGGGAGGAAATACTTGGAGGCCCATGAGGATCGTGTCTTGATTTCATTTATAGCCTCTGGACTTGATGCTCTCATTTGGCTAGGTATAGGAAGCTGTGAGAAACCTTCAGGAAGTGAGAGAGTAGATGAGAGATTGACACAAAGATACTACATGAGGTAATGAGGCCAAGGGAATTCAGCGGAGGCTATAAAGTAAAAATTCATGTTGGTAACACAAATTGTCTGATCATAGTTGTTTCAGTCATGGCTTTCTCAGGCAAACATACCTTGTTTATTTCTATGAGATGTAGAAATTCTGCCATTTGAGGAAGTCAGATCATCCGTTTGGCATGGAAGGCTGCACAGTTAGGCAGAATCTGAGTTTCTAACCCAGGGCCAGCTCAGCATCCTCACCTTAACTGAGGTCAGTAGTTTTCATCTTGTCAGTTCCCAAACAAACTCTGTATATTCCCTAACCACCTATTTTTATTTCACCTGAGCTCTGCATGCCTTGGCCAGAGAGCCTGCATCCCACTCTAGAAAGTACAGACTTTGGCTCTGGAGGCACCTCACACATTCCCATAAAGGACCTATAAAAATCTTACAGGAAGATCATTGCTAGAGCAGTAGAGTACACCACACAGCCACATATATTACCTTACAGGAAGGGAAGGAATATGAGGAGAGATGCTTCAGTTAAAGGGACATTTTAAGTTTTAATGATGTCAGTAATTAAGTTTGAAAGAATTGTGACTGGACTTTCAAGGTAGTTAAAATGTGGTTAAATAGTTGCCAATTTGAAAGGTCATCCAAGAGCTAAAAGATGGGACAATTTCAGGATTGCCTCCGATTGTCAAGGAGATCTTTCTGGTAGAGGAAGGACTGATCTGAGCTGGTTATTTTTTTTTTAAATGGTCCAAATCCAAAACTGTGAAGAGGAAGGTGTGATTGCTAAGGATACCAAGAGTCTCCTTAGGCTGCTTAGATCTGCTGCCTAGATCCGGCAGTATTCGTGGCATAGACTGTAGATTAAGTTCATTTGTTCATTTAGCAAATGTTTATTGAACACCTACTTGTCCTAGACATATTAGGTACTGCAGATACACTGGTGAATAAAACTGTTTGCCTTACTTAGTAGACCTTAAATACTAACGAAGAATGCTAGATGTTGTGTGCCGTATATTTGTACGCATGTGTATTACTGTGTATGTATACATACCATTATGTTTCAGGATGGGTAGGCGAGACTGGGAGAGGCAGGGGAAGGGTTTGCGTATTAACTGATGTCGTCTGAGTAGGCCTTGCCAAACTGACAATTGGGTGAATGTCTTTAAGGCCTAGAAACAGCCAGTATCAGAGACGCATGAGGCTGGAGCGTGACTGACATGTTTGAAACTAAGGAGTAGGCGGGTGGGCGGGAGTTAGGAGGAGGGAACAGTATGAAATCAGGGACAGTGGTGCTCTAGTCACAGAAGTCCCTTAGACAAATTAAGGGGAAATGAGCAAAAAGTTAATGTTCTACTGCCCCAGGAGAATAGTTTCCTGTGTATTTGTGTTGACAGTAGTTCATCTCTGTGCGTGTGTGTGCACTAAGTCCCTTCAGTTGTGAGCGACTCTGTGACCCTAGAGTTGGACTGCAGTCCGCCAGGCTCCTCTGTCCATGGGGTTCTCCAGGCAAGAATACTGGAGTGGGTGGCCATGCCCTTCTCCAGGGCATCTTCCCGGCCCAGGGATCAAACCCAGATCTCCCACGGCTCCTGCACTGCAGGTGGTTCTTCATACCTCTGAGCCACTGGGGTAGCCCCCTTGCCTGTCATGCAATTGAATCTGTTGGTAGACAGGCACTGTGGCATTATGGATAGTTTTATCTGAGATTAAGAAAGCTGTGCTTAGAAGCAAGTTTACTTGAAAAGACATAGGGCTTCAGGCAGCAGGCACTTTACAAGGACTTTACAGGTGACTGGTCACAAAAATGATGTCAACTCCGCTTTGGGATTTCCACCTCCAGAAGCAGGTGTGGAAGCAGAAAGATGCATTTGTGTTGTTTTGTTTTTCCAGAGGTGTACAAGGGAAGGATTATGCCCGCTTTTTTCTTAAGTGGATTTCTGTTCATTGATATCAAACCTTTCAAAGGAAGGTGTGTTTATTAACTTCAGTTCTGAGGCCAACTAGTCAGAGTCTTCAAGGCTCTGCCACTGCCCTTGGCAGTGTAGATGTATTTTTGAGGCTGCCACTTTCTTTTACTCTTTCCCACCCCTCCTCCCTGTTCTATGCAAATGAAGTTGGGAGAGAAGCTCTGTGTGAACTTCAGCTGCAGTTGCAGCTGTGTGTGCGTTTGGGGTCTTGTTGTAGAAAAGTGCTCTGTTGTGTTCCGGTTCTGCTTGGATTTGCTGCTTTATACATACACAGCGTCGGAATGAAGAGGGAGAGGAAGGCAGAGTCTGAATGCTGTGGGGGTTGGGGGTGTCTTCACATCAGAGCCACAGGCAGCTTTGTATGATACTGGGTCCCCTAGACCCGTATTGGAGCCGTGAAAGAAAGTGAACAGATTCATTAGCTGCCTGTTTACAGGAATAATCTACACTATTTGGCTTAGCTGTGGGGACTTAATCTATAGACTTTGATCACAGAAAAAGGAGAGAAGAAAGTCAGGTTATCTGAAGCATGTTACTTGGTCAGTTTTAGTGTATTGTTTTATGATTATACAAATAATATGAATACATTAAAAAGTGACTTCAAATTTATTCCTATGAATAGTCACTGTTAATAATTTAGTATCTTCCAGAACATTTTCAAGAGTAGATAATGTTTGTATGTGACCACAAAGTTGTTTTATATATATATATATATAATTGGTAGAAATATTATTATTGCAACTTGTTTTTTTTCTGCTCAGTGTATCTCACACATAAATGTACATCAAAAATAATACATTAATGACTATCCTTATACAAACATACATACAGTTTTCTAGCACAGATTTCCACATATAGAATCACTGGGTTATTGGTTTTGTGAATTTCAAATTTACTCAGAACTATTGTACTCTCCTCGAAAATTCACAGTTCACATTCACATTTGATTGCCACAGAAGTGGCAGTTAGATTGAGTAACAGTGGTGGTGCTAGTGGTAAAGAACCCACCTGCCAAGGCAGATTAGATGTAAGAGATGAGAGTTCAGTCCCTGGGTTGGGAAAATCACCTGGAGGAGGGCACGGCAACCCACTCCAGTGTTCCTGCCTGGGGAATCCCATGAACAGAGGAGCCTGGCGGGATACAGTTCATAGAGCCACACAGAGTCGGGAGATGTGTGGGAGGACACAACTGAAGCAACTTTAGCATGCAGGCAACAATAGTTACATGTAACAAGAGAGATTCCTTTTGTGTGGTGGGGCCAGTAAGTGTCCATAAGCTCTGCTGCAGGCTCCCCAGAACAGGGGTGGTCCTCCTGGAGCCAGCTGGTAGCCTGCCGTGGACATTGCTCTCACTTCACAGGACCTGTTCTTTGCATATTTAATCTAAAGCTTAAATTGGGTTCTTTCCAGGTGTGTGTGTGTGTGTGTGTGTGTATTTAATCACACCCTTTTTAATTCTAATTATCATTTAATTACTTTGTATGTTTTGAAGTGATAATTGAAGCTTATGAGAAAATAGTATAATTGAGGTTAGTTCATTTTAGACAAGGACTGGACTTCCCTGGTGGCTCAGATGGCAAAGCACTGTCTGCCTACTATGTGGGAGACCTGGGTTCAATCCCTGGGTTGGGAAGATCTCCTGGAGAAGGAAATGGCAACCCACTCCAGTATTCTTACCTGGAAACCCCATGGATGGAGGAACCTGGCAGGCTACAGTCCATGCGGTTGCAAAGAATCAGATGACTGAGCAACTTCACTAGACAAAGAAGGTGGGGCAAATTTTTCTCTTCAAGATTAATACTTTGATAATAAGGTCAGCTCCTAAAGAAAGGCTGCTGCTGCTGCTAAGTTACTTCAGTCGTGTCCGACTCTGTGTGACCCCATAGACGGCAGCCCACCAGGCTCCCCCATCCCTGGGATTCTCCAGGCAAGAACACTGGAGTGGGTTGCCATTTCCTTCTCCAATGCATGAAAGTGAAAAAGTGAAGTCACTGAGTCGTGTCCAACTCTCAGCGACACCATGGACTACAGCCTACCAGGCTCCTCCGTCCATGGGAGTTTCCAGGCAAGAGTACTGGAGTGGGGTGCCATTGCCTTCTCCAAAAGAAAGGCTCAGTTCAGTTCAGTTCAGTCACGCAGTCGTGTCTGACTCTTTGCGACCCCATGAATCGCAGCACGCCAGGCCTCCCTGTCCATCACCAACTCCCGGAGTTCACTCAGACTCACGTCCATTGAGTCTGTGATGCCATCCAGCCATCTCATCCTCGGTCGTCCCTTTCTCCTCCTGCCCCCAATCCCTCCCAGCATCAGGGTCTTTTCCAATGAGTCAACTCTTCGCATAAGGTGCCCAAAGTACTGGAGCTTCAGTTTTAGCATCATTCCTTCCAAAGAAATCCCAGGGTTGATCTCCTTCAGAATGGACTGGTTGGATCTCCTTGCAGTCCAAGGGACTCTCAAGAGTCTTCTCCAACACCACAGTTCAAAAGCATCAATTCTTCGGCGCTCAGCCTTCTTCACAGTCCAACTCTCACATCCATACATGACCACAGGAAAAACCATAGCCTTGACTAGACGGACCTTAGTCGGCAAAGTAATGTCTCTGCTTTTGAATATACTATCTAGGTTGGTCATAACTTTTCTTCCAAGGAGTAAGCGCCTTTTAATTTCATGGCTGCAGTCACCATCTGCAGTGATTTTGGAGCCCAAAAAACAAAGTCTGACACTGTTTCTACTGTTTCCCCATCTATTTCCCATGAAGTGATGGGGCCAGATGCCATGATCTTCGTTTTCTGAATGTTGAGCTTTAAGCCAACTTTTCCACTCTGCTCTTTCACTTTCAACAAGAGGCTCTTTAGTTCCTCTTCACTTTCTGCCATAAGGGTGGTGTCATCTGCATATCTGAGATTATTGATATTTCTCCCAGCAATCTTGATTCCAGCTTGTGTTTCTTCCAGTCCAGCATTTCTCATGATGTACTCTGCATATAAGTTAAATAAGCAGGGTGACAATATACAGCCTTGACGTACTCCTTTAGTTTGGTTTAAAAACAAATACACACACTGAGATAGGTAAAATTTCCCTTTAGAGACACAAAATCTCCATCCAGTAACAGTTCAGCTTTTTGTAAAGGGATCTTGACCTATATTCTAGAGTTCTTACATAACTGCAGGACTTCAGCCAAGCTGTCCAGAGCAATAGTGGCTCAACAGGAACGCAGGTTGAGGTCCTTTTCTGGCAACCTCATAAGTCTAACTTCAGGATAGTGCTAAATTTCCTGGAAAGAATGGTTAGAAGAACGCAAAACCTAGGACTTACGGTCAGTCTTTAGATTTCTCTCTTTCTCTTTTTTTTATTTACCTTTTACCTCCATTATCTCACTAATTAGTCATCTTGCAGAGCTGGACTTCCAGAGAATTCTCTGGCTGTTGAGAATTTTGTTCTCTTACAGCTCCCTTCCAATTCTGAAAAGAAGGGTATGTTACTGAGCCGTCTCCTGCCTCTTCCAGTCACTGTTACGAAGAGCTCCCACCAGCCTGTTAGACCATGGTTGCAGTAGCACCCTGTCTCCTCTCTCCTGATCACCCTCTGCTGCTGCTAAGTCGCTTCAGTCGTGTCCGACTCTGTGTGACCCCACAGACGGCAGCCCACCAGGCTCCCCCATCCCTGGGATTCTCCAGGCAAGAACACTGGAGTGGGTTGCTATGTCCTTGTCCAATGCATGAAAGTGGAAGTGAAAGTGGAGTCGCTCAGTTGTGTCCGACCCTCAGTGACCCCACGGACTGCAGCCTTCCAGGCTCCTCCATCCATGGGATTTTCCAGGCAAGAGTGCCTGGAGTAGGGTGCCATTGGCTTCTCCACCTGATCACCCTCAACCACTCACAGAATCCTTTGTTTCAGATCACCATCTCCCAAGGGAGACTCTGGAAGCCAGCTAAACAACACACTCATGGTATAAGTGTTGCCATCTGTTGTCTCCCTTTCTTCTCCTCCTCACCTGGCCATGCTGGTTGTCTTCACGCTGTGTCCACGGCCTGTCTTCCCACACCCAGTCCATCTGTGGATGTTCCCTCCTGGCTAACTCCTGACAGCCAGTGAAGCTTCTCACTAGGCTCCTCAGGGACTTCTCCCCAAGCTGCTATCTGCTAAGAGCCCAGATTCGCAAGCAAATACTCATGCATATTCTACCTAGATTTTGGTAATGATAGTATGTAGTATTTATCTATAAAACTGACTGCTCCTGAAAGCCAAAATGTTACATTTCCTTAACTTGGAGTAGTGCTCTTCAGCAGCAATATAGTGAGCCATATATTTAATTTAAAATTTTCTAGTAGCCACATTAAAAAAAGCAATAAAATGATAAAGATGTTTTGTTTAATGCAATATATGTATGTTATTCTTAACATGTAATCAGTATGAAAAATTAATTTTTTTAAGATTTTAAAACTCAGTGCGGATGTTACATTGATAGTACATCTCTTTTCAGATTAGCCACATTTCAAGTGCCCAAGAGCCATTGTGCCTGCTATAGAAATGCCTCCCAGTGAATAAGATCTTGCTCTTGAAAATGGTGGGGTAGAACATTACAGAGTAGAAATAGATCAAACCCTCCTTAAGATCTTTATAATGGTTACTTCTAGAAACCTGAATTTTTATTTTTGTTCATGTTAAAGATGACTTTTCTCTGTCAGCTCTGGGTTTAAATTCATTTTGATGGCTTTTAAGGTGACCACCCATTCTGTGCTACTGTTTGCATATGGCTTCTGAATTTTCAAGCACATATAATAACTTAACTTCTCATGTATTTATAATAATATATTTATTATTTACTTATAATAACTTCTCTTATTTCTCTGTATTTTAATTTGGGTCCCAGAAAGATTATCTTGAATACTGAAGTGCTTATATTCTTCAGACCACGAGTCATGTAAATTTTTATTTAGACTTTGAAAATATGCTTTGAGTGTGTCACCCCGTATAATTTTGGCTCCTTGGAAGCTAAGATTTACAGTGGCAGTGCCCAAGTTCCCTCTAGAAGATGTGTATCTTTTCAGCTAAGGCCACGCCCACTCGTGCAGAGGATTTAACTGTGATGTCACATTCTAAAATAGTAGCCAAAAAGGATCACTTTCAGAAGACAGCACCTAAAATGGTTGGACTTGAAATACTAGTATCTTAAGGAACTATCAAGAGGACAAGAGATGCTTGTGTCACCTGAGAAAGAGGAAGGCGGTGGTGGAAGCTATTTTTTAAATATCTGAGGGCCTGCCAACAAAGGGATTACCTGTGCGCTGAGTACAATTGCCCCACATAGGGTGAAGATTCCAAGGAAAGGCAAATCTTATACTTAACATAGAGAAAATCTTGACTTCAGTGCTACTCAAGAAGCAGTGCCTTTTCTCTGACTGGTGGCTGCAGGAGAGGAGGTAACTGTGTAACAGTGATGAGGTTTGGGAAACTTCGGCACCATGTGGATGTCCTGTGTTGGCATCCGATCCTGAGAGCCTCTCCTGATGTCCTTTCTCTTCCCCTTTCTTTTCTTAACAGTTAGAACAACAGAGGCAGCAGTTGCTTACGGAGCGCCAGAACTTCCACATGGAGCAGCTGAAATACGCTGAGTTGCGAGCCCGACAGCAAATGGAACAGCAGCAGCATGGGCCGAACCCTCAACACCAGCACTCAGGAGGACCCGGCCTGGCGCCGCTGGGAGCTGCAGGACATCCCGGCATGCTGCCTCCTCAGCAGCCCCCTCCCTACCCTCTGCTGCATCACCAATGCCACCGCCTCACCCACCCCAGCCAGGTGAGAGGAAGCTCTGCTCACAGATGCGGCGGGGCTTGTCCCTACGCTCGGAGCATCAGAAGGTCAGACCTTGCTGTTGGGGATTTCTGACTGAGACTGGGCAGCATGTCCGTCGTCATCCAGGACGTGGTAGACAAGTGAATCTGGCTTTGTAGCCATCAGCACATGAAGCCTGCTGGGTTCTCTTTCCAGGGTCCTCTTGGCATGATGCCTTTTTCTTGGATAGGTCGGCAGTATATCCCAAAAGTTCCTTAAAAATTCATCGTTGGATGGTCTACGCTATTTTTTTAATTGACGTTTCAAAGATAGACATGAAAAGAAAAGTACAGTGATCTCTTACGATGCATTTTCAGTGGTCATCATCTTTCTGCCATTCTTAGCTTTTTGTTGTAGAAATCTTCTGTAGGTGAAAGTAGAATAGTGTAATGAGCCCCCAAATACCTATTGCACAGCTTCACTTCATGTGTTGAAGAAATCTAGGTCTTGCGCCTGTGGCTGTGCCCGATTGTGCACTCAAGGTGCATGGTGTCATTTCACATGGCCTTCTCCCCTCTTTCCTCCCACACATCTTCCATCAATAAACCACAGGATGGTGCTGGATATTTTTGCAGGTTTAGGGTCACTTTGGGGATGCAGACATTTTTCCTGTGGTGTCCGTTCTCTCTTTGGTGACATTCAGATTTGCCAGTGGTTTTGGTGTTCCTAAGTTCCCCGTTAAATGACTCACTTAAGATTTTACCTGCCAATGAGAATTGCTTCCTAGATCAGTTATTTCATCAGGTCTTGCAAAATGTAAGATTTCTGAATTTATTGTCCTTTCTGCCTTTATTTATTTATATTCAGTGATTTGTTAGCAGTGATTCTTTTGTTACAAAAGCTTTTCTTCACCAGTCATTTTGTTACCCTGAAAATCAATCCTTGCAAGAAAGCCTGGGTAAATGCTTCATTCTTTCCCTTTATTTATCAGTCATCTGAATAATGAGTCCTCCCTCCTCCCCAAGCCACCCCTCCACTCCCCCTCAAAGAGTCTCCAGAGGTGACCGATAAGGATTTTTCTGTTGTGTGTGTATGCTTTTAGAATTGTGAATTTGTATGTCCTGTATTTTTATGTGTTTCAATGTTATGGACCTTACTCATTTATTTTGTCCCATCTTTTAGTTCATGGGTGCCCTTCAAGTTGGCAGCTTTTTACCACCTTGAAAGTCGAGCTCACAATTCTTTCAAACTTAACTGCTAACACCATTAAAACTTAAAATGTCCCTTTAACTGCAGCATCTCTCCCCATATTCCTTCCCTTCCTGTAAGGTAGTATATGTGGCTGTGTGGTGTACTATATTGCTCTAGTAACAGTCTTCCTGTAAGATTTTTATAGGTCCTTTATGGGACTTCCCTGGTGGCTCAGAGGTTAAAGCGTCTGCCTCCAGTGCGGGAGACCGGGGTTCGATCCCTGGGTCGGGAAGATCCTCTGGAGAAGGAAATGGCAACCCACTCCAGTATTCTTGCTTGGAGAATCTCATGGACTGAGGACCCTGGTGGGCTGCAGTCCACGGGGTCACAAAGAGTCGGACACGACTGAGTGACTTTACTTACCTTATGGGAATGTGTGAGGTGCCTCCAGAGCCAAAGTCTGTACTTTCTAGGGTGGGATGCAGTCTCTCTGGCCAAGGCGTGCAGAGCTCAGGTGAAATAAAAATAGAAAGACCTTTGGAAGCCTGAGAAGATTCTCATTGTTACTTATGTCAGTTGACCTGACTTCCTCAAATGGCAGAATTTCTAAATCTCGTAGAAATAAACAAGGTATGTTTGCCTGAGGAAGCCATGACTGAAACAACTGTGATCTGACAATTTATGTTACCAATATGAATTTTTACTTTACAGCCCCAAACATGTTTAGGCGTTAGTTTTTATTGGCTTGACTCAAAAATGGGGCTTTCTCTCTCGCTCTTCCTCTGTCTTTCACACACACACAGATTGCAGTTGTGGAGTTTACTGCCACCACTAGACTTGCTGCTTGATTATATGACATTTGTGAAGATCGTTTCAGAACTGCCAGGCTCATGACACAGGATTACTTTACTTCTCAGTCCTTCTGTCTTTCTGCTTTAGTGGGTCTTAAAATCTAATTTTCTGACATGTTAAAAGCTATGAATGCTTAACAGAATGATGATCCCAAAGTGATTTTTTTTCCAAAAAAATCACTTTAAAATTACTTTACTTTAAAGTTTACTTTAAAGTTTACTTTAAAGTTACTTTAAAATTTTCTTTAAACTCTTGGGATAAATGCTTAAGAGGAGGTTTGCTGTGGCATTTGCTCTTAATGGTGTTGAAGCATCAGCATCCACAGTAACTATTCACAGAATTTCTCAGGAAGTTCTCCACCATCTGCATTTAGAAAAAGTATCCTTCTGCCTTTTTTTCTAAATTACATCCTGGTGAGAACAGGTGTTTGTATGCCAGGCCCTTCACCCACAGTATTTTTACTTACTTTTCACTGTCCTCCCTTTAGAAGTGAAGAACTAATGCATGTCAAGGCTGTGTTGCCTTGCCGCATGGTGGAGCCAGACTTCCTGCTGGACTCCCTCTTATTGCAAAGTGATATCACGATGCCCCTTCCTGTGATGGAGGACCAAGGGGATTGGTAACAGACTCAGATACAGCTATATTCTTTCAGGGAGACAGTGGCGAAAAACTATAGAGTTCATAAAATAGCCTGAAGAATACAGATAGGTTATGTTTCTCTTTTTGCTTAGACAAATAGGCTTTTCTTAAGTGAATTTGGAAGAAAAGGATCATTGTGTGTGTAATGAGAGTGGTTTTGTGCCAAGCTATTCTCTCTTTGCCATGCAGTATGTGAAAGCTAAATTCCCCAACCAGGGATCACACCCACACCCCCTGCAGTGGAAGTGCGAAGTCTTAATCACTGAACTGCCAAGAAAGTCCCTCTTTTCTTGAAAGTTTTTTTATTGAAATGTAACATACATATGAAAAAATACACTAGCCCTAGTAAATGCTTGATGATTTTTAACAAAGAGAGCGTACTCTGTAACCAACACTCAGAAGACCCCTCATGAAGTCCAGCACCATAGACTGGTTGGGCTGGTTGTGAATGATACCTGGATGGGATCTCGTGCTGATTTTTGTCGGTTTGGCTTCTTTGACTCGACACTGCGTATGTGAAATGCATCTGCATTGTCACGACTGGTCATGGACTTGCTCGCTCTTGTTACTGCATGTGTTCCACTGTGTGGCTCTGCCGTGATTTATTATATACCAGGATCCATTCTCCTGTCGATGGATGCTCGATTCTTCTCCATTTTAGTTATTAGAAACAGTGCTGCTGTGAACACGCATGTGCCCTTGGTTTTTCGAGGCATTGGCATACATCTCTGTTGTGTGCGCTCTGAAGTAGTGAAACTTGTCACGTGCCTAGAATGAGTCTTAGGAAATCCATCACTGCCAAAATTTTGCCAACATGGTAATGCCAGTTTACATTCTCTCCCTTAGGGTACAAGAGTTCCACCACCTCAAGGTGATTATTTTCCATAGTTTCCCTTTTGTGGGGTTGCTTTGGAGTTTAAATATAAAAATCAGATGTGTTGGAAAGTAAAATTATGAATAATAAATTGAACCCACTAATTAAAAGCTAACTTAATATTAGCAGTTCAGAAAAGACTGGTTT
This sequence comes from Aepyceros melampus, assembly GCA_006408695.1. NCBI lineage: Eukaryota > Metazoa > Chordata > Mammalia > Artiodactyla > Bovidae > Aepyceros > Aepyceros melampus. The sequence continues at coordinate 25,533 of SJXQ01008463.1, forward strand.
TAACAGCTAAGTCTGGTACACCAGATTCTAGAAACGGGCTAAAAGGGCTTTTTATGTTAAGGCAAGCAAGGGAGTCTGTAATATTTTAGGTGGAGAACAACTTTAGTCTCTTATTTGCCATAGGTATAAGTTCATAACTGTGAATATAGTCCTTCTGACTAATATTTCCTAGGTTTAGAAACGTTAGCAGGCCACAACATTTATGTTATAAGCTGGGGGTAATTATCCAGGTCAGCAGACTAGCTTTTGGTATTTGGCCAGAATTTATGGTGTGTGAAGGAAGGAGAAAAATAAGCCTCTAAAAACCAGCAAGGTAGGGAAAGTGGTGAAAGATGGTCAAGTGGTAAATTTGTCCAGCTCTGACTTCATAGAATTTATGTTTTTTGTAGATAAAACACATGTAATCCTTCTCCACATAACTGGCCATCAGTTATGGTAGAATCCATTAAAATATGGCTCCGTGTTGTGAGACTGTCGAGCCCTTTTGGGTCCAAGCACCAGAGGGGCTAGTATAAACCAACACCTGTAAATATTCCATTTAGTTTGTACCTCTGCAGTCCTTCCATCCTCCCCTTTAATTCATTCACATGCTTAGAATTTTTGTATACAGAGTACATCTGTTTGCTGCTATCCGTCTTCTTGGGCTCTTACTATTTGGTCGTACTTCTTACTCACCTGCGAACTCTAGCTTTTTGTAGGTTTTGTTCTTCTCCCTGATAAAGTGTCCAAAGATGATTTGTTTTCATCAAACGAAAAGTCAGAGGAAGACTCTCCAGTGTACAGTTGGCAAGTGGAAACTGGAGATGCCCATAGCTGTCCTTATAGCACCCTTAGGTTTTGTCGATCTTCATAAAATACATAGCACTGCGCTTTGTCTTTTCATTTAAATTGAAACACAGTGTGATCTCATGGAAATGATTCGAAAATTAAAGCCATAACTAGTTCGTCCTGCACGACTGCCTTTCTAAATTGGCACAGATGAAAGAGTCATGGCAGCCACCAGTTTTTGAACACATGCTTGCCCACGGCCTGGCCTGCTGGATTCACAACAGCACGTGGGGAGCCAAGGAGCATGGCAGGGTAGTGGCTGCTCTCCCCTGGGGTGTTCTTGATTGTGATCAAGGAGGACACCTGTGACTGCAAGGTGTCTCCCCCAGGGGCCTTGGCACCTACAGTCGTCCTTCAGTTTCCACCAGGAATTGGTTCCGGACCCCGGTAGGGGGTGCGTGAGTATCCATAGATGCCCACGTCTCTTAAAGAAAATGATACTGAACAGTGAATACAGTCGGCCCTCCATACCCACAGATGCCGATCCCATGGATAGGAGGAACAGAGGGCCAAGTGTATTTTAGGGAGATTGCCTAAAAATCTAGGATGTGAGTGCAGTGTAAGCTCTGCCTTCCCTTGGGCTTTTAATAGTAAATGAGGCGCTCTTGAGTATTCATTCCTCACGGATCTGGAATGAACCGCCTGCATTGGGGAAGCCTTTTTCTGTGTTTCTGTGTGTGAAAAACAGAGAGAAAAGGACATGTTGGTTTAAATAACCTGTCTCATTTCCTCATTAATAGTGAAAGAATTTAGAAATGCCCCCCCAAAATCAGAGTAGGAACTGATCTGATCTAGTGAGAACTGAGGGATGATAGAGTTGTTTTAATAATAAAACTAGAATATTTTGCATCAATGAATAAAATACTGGTTGTTCAGTGAAATTTCCAAGCAAGGCATTAAGCGCTTGACTTTCAGGCCCCCACGTTAGATCCACTTACACAACCCTCCCTGTGGGAAGTAGTGCTCAGGAAAGGATTACAGCCACTCACTATGTCCTAGCCTCTTCGCTCCCCCTAACTCAGAGCCCCACACTGAAAAGGGAACTGGACCAGCTCATCACGGCAGCCAAGTTTTTATTATCTGCGGTGCCTTTGGTCCTGCTCGCATCATGTGATAACAAGGCTGCCGTGCCGCTTTCCGGAGTGGCAGGTTATCCCCACAGAGAGAACAGTGAGGGCACAGTCTTCAACAAAGAGCGTCTGTGGGCTTCCCCCCTCCCGGAAGCTGCCGCCGAGGAGCAGTCTCCGGGGAGCCCCGGCTTCCCCTCACTTGGCCCTCGTGGTTATTTCCGTTCTCTGGGGGACTCGCCAGCGGGTATGTGGTGGGTGGTTAGAAACAGCAAGGAAATGTGCTTCTGGTTGGAAGTTCATGGCTTCCTTTTCGTTGTTTTGTGTTCTTTTACCCACCTGCCTCTCCCATCCCAGAGAATAAATATGAAGTCCTCAGATGATACTCTGTTGAGTGTGATGGCTGTAACACTTCAGTATAAGATCTAATAAACCTGAGAGAGAGAGGAGTTTTTCCACTAGGCAAAGCCTAATTTTAGCAAACCTTTCAATTTTTCAGGCTTCAGATTGCCTACTGCTTTAAAAAAAAAAAAAGCTCGTATGTAGGTCAGACTCCCACCAGTTTATGCTTTGATGCTGCTGTTCTGAAGGCACATCTCTCTCTCACCTCCCTCTCTACTGGAAAAGGAAGCACCTGAGATTTTTTTTTTTTCCTTAATAAAAATACATGCCCACACCCTTTATTTTGTTTGGTAAGGCCTGCTCCTATTCATTTTGGGTATCTGTGGGCCAGACTTCTTAATGTTTAGTAAAAATAAAATGAAATGCCTTCACATCTTGTCATCCATTTAAAAATGATGAGACCTATATCAAAAACCGGAAAAGCCAAGGACGTTTAGATCTCAAAAGGACAGGGGTTGACTTATAAGAAGTTGGTTTTTGGCTTCTCCTCAGTCCTCTTAAACTCTACCCCTCTTCAAATTTTGTCCTTAGAAATTGGCTTTTCCAAGGAAAGGAATACCCTTCTAAGGCAGGATGATGTACCGGAAAGGACAATGAACCTTGGGGTCAGACAGCTCAGTCCCTTGTTCCTTGTGACTTGGGACCAAATTCCATTGCCTCTCTGAGACTTCACTTCCTTAATTATAGTCTGGGCCCTCTTCTTTCAGTCTTTCTAACAACCTGAAAGATTCCATGAGGTCACTGTCATTGCCTGCAAGTGATAGGCCCCAATTCAGAGCAGCGTTCTGTCTCCTCGCTATCTGTTCTCTAAATCCACTGCCCTGGGCACACCAGCACCTCTGGATGGCACGGAGATGTTGCCTCACTCATAGTGTTCCTTGCTTTCCTGAGGAATGTCTGTCTGTGCAAAGTCCCACAAGCAGAAATAAACTGTTGTTCCTCTAGTCCTCCCTTTCTGTTGCCACCTCTTCCCATGGAGCCATTGTCGTCTCATACCTTAAATACCAGTACTCCGGTGGCTTTATGGCTCCGTTTATGACAGGAGGATAGAACTCTTGTTGTACAGAAAGCTTCAGGATTTATTGCAAAAGAAAGGGTTTGTTGTTTTGTTTTCCAGCTGTTGGGTGAATAGTTTGGTCTTAGAAGCCTAAGCGCCCCTGGCCCAGCTTGTTGTTACACAGATTTAGGGTAATAGGGGAATCAGCCACTGCCTCTGAGCAGCTGGCTTGGAAGCAGCGCTGATGGACCTGACAGCAGAGCTTGCAGCTTATCCCAATGTTACTTTAGTAGATAGCACCTTATGAAAGTTGAAAATGTTAGTTGCTCAGTCGTGTTCAACTTTTTGCGACCCCATGGACTGTAGCCCACGAGGCTCCTCTGTCCATGGCATTCTCCAGGCAAGAATGCTGGAGTGGGTAACCATTCCTTTCTCCAGGGGATCTTCCTGACCCAGGGATCGAACCCGCGTCTCCTGCATTCCAGGCAGATTCTTTACCATTTGAGCCACCAGGGAAGCCTATGCATCTGTGTTAATGTGCCACTGATTCCCCTCTCTCCAAGACTGTTTCTGGAGCTAAGTGTTTAGTGCAGCAGGGTTTCCATCATATAGTCTACTGGAAGACGGATCTCCAGGCTTTCATCCTCAGAGTGCTCTGGAATACGGGCACCATCTCTGGAGCCAGAGCCCCTAGGTCAGAGCCAGGCTCCCTTACTTGTACACCTCATGACATTGGATGAGCTACTCAGTCTTTGTCTTCCCCTTTCATAAACATGGTAACTCATAGCAACAGAAATGTAGGGGTTTTTCAATTTCTGGGAGCTGCTGGAGCAAGGTCATGCTTCCCTCCAGGAGCTCTCAGGGACATCTGTTCCTTGCCTCTTCCAGCTTCTGGTGGCTGGTAGCTTTCCTTGGCTTATGGCCACACCTCTCTTTACTCCATCTTTATCTTCCTTCTTCTCCCTGTGTCTTTTCCTCCATGTGTCCCTTATAAGGACACTCAGCATTGGATGTAGGGCCCACCGAGATAATCTAGGATGACCGCAAGATCCTCAGCTAAAATCTGCAAAGATGCTTTTTCCAAATACAGTTACATTTTCAGGTTCCAGGTATTAGAATGTGTATGTATGTGTGGAGGCCACCATCCCACCCACTGCAAGGTGCTAGCAAGTATATTGTTAGAATTATATATTGGAGGAAGCAGAGCAGTCTCTTTACTGTTGATACAGTGAAGAAGAAAACATGGTGCTTGGAATTAAAGTTTATATCATTTTTTTTTAATGCTAACTGGTACATGAAGTCCTTTCACATGACCTGTTGGATTTGAGCACAGAATAGTATGGTAAAGAATTAGATTTAGAATCAAAAGACTTGGATCTGATTCCTCTTAAAAGTTTGAAGACCGTAAAGAAATCTCTTAACTTTTTCTGAGCTTCTGTCTACTCTAACTTGAGAATGTTTGTTCTTCCTCTCATAAGGCAGAGCCGTAGACATAGTAAAGCATCATAACAAACTGTTTCCCTGATCGTACAGAGAACTGGATGTTAGAGTACAGCATGTATTTAGCATTGCTCTTTATAATAATCTCAGGAAACTGAGGCTTGGGTCATCTTAAACAACTTGTCCAGAACCGCTCATCTAGGTCAGCGTGAAGTGGAGATCGCACTGTTCAGTTTGCAGTTTCGTTCATCTCCGCTTTCCCTGTTGAGAATGGTATTGTAGGGGCTTCCCTGATAGCTCAGTTGGTGAAGTATCTGCCTGCAATGCAGGAGACCCCAGTTTGATTCCTGGGTTGGGAAGATCCGCTGGAGAAGGGATAGGCTACCCACTCCAGTATTCTTGGGCTTCCCTTGTGGTTCAGCTGGTAAAGAATCCTCCTGCAGTGCGGGAGATGGGTTCGATCCCTGGGTTGGGACGATTACCTGGAGAAGGGAAAGGCTACCCACTCCAGTATTCTGGCCTGGAGAATTCCATGGACTGTATATAGTCCATGGGGTCACAAAGAGTCAGACGTGACTGAGCAACTTTCACCAGTGCTCTCCCCTTTGAGAGTGTTATTGGGTGGCTTACTGACAGGTGTGCTCACTGGTCAGCCAGGAGTTTGGGCAGCCCATACCTTGCTCAAGATGTCACAGTGGAACACTCTGTTGTGCTGCTGCAGATAAGAATGGTTCGGACTGAGCACTTGTGTGTCTGTCACTTAGCATACCCCTGGGCTGTGCTCTTCCTTCTTTCCTTCTCCCTTCCTCAGTCTGACCTTTTTGTAAAGGCGTTCTTCAGTGCTCTAATGTCAGTTTTTCAGAGAGAGAGAGATCTGAGAAGGGCTGGCAAACTTTGAGCAAGTTCTTCCTAACTTGCTCAAAGACCTCTTGTCCAGGTTGAACTGGGTAGGAGGGGGCAGTCTGTACCCATTGACAACCATGAGCTGTATTATCTGCTCTAGTGAACAGCTTCCATTCATCACAGAAAGCCCAGTAAAAGAGTTCTTTCATCTTCAGGATGAGATTTTGTAGGTCTGGACTCAAACTAGGCCTCCTGTCCCCAACAACAGCAAAGATCTCTTCTCTCCCTGCTCACCACCTGGAATACCAGTAGAGAATCAGTAGAGACTGAGAGTTTCCTAGGTGGCTCAGTGGTAAGGAATCCACCTGCCAAGCAGGAGACACAAGTTCAGTCCCTCGGTCTGAAAGATCCCCTGGAGAAGAAGATGGCAACTCACTTCAGTATTCTTGCCTCAGAAATCCCATGGACAGAGGAACCTGGTGGGCTGCAGTCCATGGGGTTGCAAAGAGTCAGCCAAGACTGAGCGACTATGTGACAACAGTAATGAGATTCAGAGAGTGGGAAACAAAGCCTTGTGTTTAGTAATGACCTTGCACGTGTGTGGTAAGAAGGAAACTGGGAGAGTTCCAGAGGACTGACCCTAATTCTCAGAATAATGAGGCTCTGTGTGTGCTGCTTACTGCCCATTGGAAACTTTGAGGGTTCTGCGCCTTCCCTTCACCCCATCTCAGCGTTCCACTGGAATGGCAGCCAGTCACGCACCTCCTGACCCCAGAGTGAAAGTCCTTCCCCATTCTCTTGCACTGCACATGCCAGTCAGATGCCAGACTCCCATTTTTTCTCCTTCTTAACTTCACACTTGCCCCCTTCCTCTTCCTCGTTCTCTCACCCATCTCCAGGATGCCTGTAGGGTGCTGTTCCCAGCTCTTTTCTACTAACCCACCCTCATTCAGCCCCTACTTCTCTGCAAAAGCTCTTCTAGACTCAGACTCCTCTGCATCCTTCTTTAAAATAAAAAGATGTATTTCTTCAAGGCTATGCTGGGTCTTCATTGCTGCATGTGGGCTTTCTTCATTTGCAGCTCGTGGGAGTTACTCTCTAGTTGTGGTGTGTGGGCTTCTCTTTGGGGTGGGCTTTTCTGTTGCTGAGCACGGGCTCTAGGGTGCAAGAGCTTCAGTAGTTGCGGCTCCCCGGCTCCGGAGCACAGGCTCAGTAGTTGTGGCTCACAGGCTTAGTTGCTCCAGGGCAGGTGGGGTCTTCCTGGACCAGGGATCAAACCCATGGCTCCTTCATTGGCAGGCAGATTCTTTACCACTGAGCCACCAAGGGCACCTCTCCCCATCCCTCTTTATCGCTTTGCATCACACAGAAAATCAGGCGCTTCTCCAGAACCCTTTAGCCTGGCCCCTGTAGCCTTACTGGCCACGTCTTTCACCTCGTTCTGTGTGCATGACTCAGCCAATCCCTTGTGCCTTGATTCGTGTAAACAGACCAAGCATGGACAGCTTAGCTCTAACCTGGGTGTTTTTTTTAATCTTTTGAGCTTATTACTCCTACATGTAATGCAGGTGGTCGATAGTAAGGTGATGTAGTTATCTCAGAGGGGGTGGCAAGTATGAAGAGGCTGCATGTACATGAAACAACGTTCATATTAATTATCTTCTGACTTCTTAACTCAGGCTAGGCCTTGTGCTTGCTTCAGTCTCCTGTTACCTGTTCCTAATTCTCCTCCATCAGTTTGTATACACATCTTCCAGAATCCTAAGTTGTCCACGAATTGGTCTTAATTAGCCACAAGGTATCAAGTTCATTCACTTGCTCCTTCCATAGTTTTCCCTTGGTTTGCCTGCCTAACCTTCATGTGTCCTCATCCTTTGTATGGCTTGTAGGGTACTTGGCCTTTGTGTCTTTCATCTCTGTGTCACCCTTTCCATGGATAGACGTCAGCACTGCCTAAACTGTCCTCGCCCTGTGGCCCAGGCCCCCAGCAAGCTTTAATGACATGTTCAGTGGTGTGAGGGTGGCGGTCATGTCAAGCCAGCAGCTATTCTTGCTTTCTCTAAGGAGATTTGATCAACTCGTTCTCCAGCATGTGGAGAAGACCTCTAAGGCTCTTCTGCACTTCCTTGGCTTGCATAAGAGAGCAGGGGGGCCCCAGAGCCCCAGACTTGCTTTCCTGTTTATTCTGAGGCATAAGGCCGATGTATTATGTTTTCTAAAAAGTAATCTTCGGATTTTCCTGGTGGACCAGTGGACCTCCATGCTCCTAGTGCAGGGAGCCAGGTTGAATCCCTGGTCAGGTTACTAGATCCCACATGCCACGACTAAGACCCAATGTAGCCACAGGAATCAATATTTTAAAAATCAATATTTTTAAAAATTAAAAAAAAAAAACAAAAGTCCTCCAGAGACAATGGACCACTCTCTTCTTGTGTCTTGTGTTTCACTGAGATTCTCTTCATGGACACCCTATAGTAAAAGGCTTCTCTCTCTGAGTCCTGCCTCAGGGAACAGACACTGGAAATAGATGGTGTGAGGCTTAAAGCTTTGTCTTTGTTAAGACAGGCCCTTTTCTAAGCACTGCTAAAGAGCTCTTCACTTGAGCTATCTCCTCTCCTGCTCTACCTGTGTTAGTTGCTAGTCAGGTATCTGGTAGTGTGTGTTTGTGCTAAGTTGTTTGAGTCATGTCTGATTCTTTGTGGCCCCATGGACTGCAGCATGCCAGGCTCCTCTCTCCTCCTCTACCCCCAGAGTTTGCTCAAACTCATTTATGCAGAATACATCATGAGAAATGCTGGGCTGGAAGAAGCACAAGCTGGCATCAAGATTGCCCGGAGAAATATCAATAACCTCAGATATGCAGATGACACCACCCTTAAGGCAGAAAGTGAAGAGGAATTAAAAAGCCTCTTGATGAAAGTGAAAGAGGAGAGTGAAAAAGTTGGCTTAAAGCTCAGCATTCAGAAAACAAAGATCATGGATCCGGTCTCATCACTTCATGGGAAATAGATGGGGAAACAGTGTCAGACTTTATTTTTTGAGGCTCCAAAATCACTGCAGATGGTGACTGCAGGAAGAAAAATTATGACCAACCTAGACAGCATATTGAAAGGCAGAGACATTATTTTGCCAACAAAGGTCCGTCTAGTCAAGGCTATGGTTTTTCCAGTGGTCATGTATGGATGTGAGAATTGGACTGTGAAGAAAGCTGAGTGCCGAAAAATTGATGCTTTTGAACTGTGGTATTGGAGAAGACTCTTAAGAGTCCCTTAGACTGCAAGGAGATCTAATCAGTCCATTCTGAAGGAGATCAGCCCTGAGATTTCTTTGGAAGGAATGATGCTAAAGCTGAAACTCCAATACTTTGGCCACCTCATGCGAAGAGTTGACTCATTGGAAAAGACTCTGATGCTGGGAGGGATTGGGGACAGGAGGAGAAGGGGACGACCAAGGATGAGATGGCTGGATGGCATCACGGACTCAGTGGACGTGAGTCTGAATGAACTCTGGGAGTTGGTGATGGACAGGGAGGCCTGGTGTGCTGTGATTCATGGAGTTGCAAAGAGTCGGACACGACTGAGGGACTGAACTGAATTGAACTGATGTCCATTGAGTCAGTGATGCTGTCTAACCATCTCTTCCTCTGCTGCCCCCTTCCCGTTTTGCCTTCAATCTTTCCCAGCAGCAGGGTCTTTTCCAATGAGTCGGCTTTTCCTATCAGGCAGCCAAAGTATTGGAGCTTCAACTTCAGCATCAGTCCTTCCATTTAATCTTCAGGGTTGATTTCCTTTAGGATTTTGACTGGTTTGAGTCTTTTTGCATTCCAAAGAACTCTCAAGAGTCTTCTCCAGGACCACAGTTGGAAAGCATCAATTCTTTGATGCTCAGCCTTCTTTTGATCTAACTCTCGCATCCATTCATGACTGCTGGAAAAATCATAGCTCTGTCTATACACACCTTTGTTGACAGTTATACCTCTGTTTTTTAATGTATTGTCTCTCTTGTTATAGCTTTCTTTCCAAGGAGCAAGCATCTTTTAATTTCGTTTGTTTGTAGTTTAGCCTCTCTTTGAAATTGAAATTAAAAGGCAGGATTGGCTAATCACAACCAAATCTGGTCTATCTCCTGTGTTTGTAGGGGCCATAAGATAAGAATGGTTTTTGCAGTTTAAGTAGTTGGAGAAAACTAAAAAATGTTTCTGTCACATGAAAATGATGTGAAATTCACATTTCAGAGTCCATAAGAATGTATTATAATACATGTCACCTATTTGTTATGGCTTCCCTGGTGGCTCAGTGGTAAAACGAATCCACCTACCAATGCAGGAGACATGAGTTTGGGAAGATTCTGTGTCAGAAAGATCCTTTGGAGAATGAAATGGCAACCCACTCCATTGTTCTTGCCTGGAGAGTCCCATGAACAGATGTCCCATGGGTTGCAAATGAGTTGGACAGTGACTAAACAGCAGCAAAACTTACTTGTTGCATATTCTCTGTCTTCATGCTACCATAGCCAAGTTAAAAAGTTGTGACGGAGGCCATATGACCTGTGAAGTCCAGATATTTACTCTCTGGTTCTTTTCAGGAAAGGTGTGCTGAAAGTTCAGAAGGTTCCGAACGTGTGAGACTGAACACAGGAGGTGCTTCACCGTCTTGTGTCCCGGGTCTCCCGTCTTTCATATAAAGCAACAGGAAGAGACGGAGGAGCTGTCTGTCTCTCGTATCTCCCCCACTGTGGTTCTCCAGGGCCCGTGCTTCATGCTTGGGGCAGAGGGAGAGATTTTTTTGTGTGAAAAGGACTTGAGACTTCCAATTAGAATCCCTTTTTAATGGTGATTTTATGGTAGTGACCAGTCCCCTTTCAGGCATACCTTCCCAGATAACCTGTGCGTGAAGCTCAGTCTGGCCTGAGCTTCAGTTCTTAGACAGTGCACTGACTTGCTGGTAAACCCTCCATTCCCTGTGTTCCGTGCTTGGTATTTCGTGTCCCGAGGAAGATATTTGACAATCCATTGTTCACCCAAATCACCAGAGTGAATGCTTTTTTTTAGGATTTTTTTTGGTGATAGCGTCTTACAGCTACCTGCCTATACCAGGGTTTAGGGTAGTTGTCAACCCCACAGACCTGCCCCATTATCCCTCCATTTCCCCGACCCCACCCTGAATTAAAAGCTAGACAGATTATTCCAGATTATTGTTCTCTCGATCTTTCAGATCCTTTTGGAGGTTAGATATCTGTCTGTATTTAGCAGTCTTGGGCAGTGAGTTGATTCCTGTCTTCCTTAACCTTAGTACTCTGAATCTCCCTCCACAGGTCAGATACCAGGGCCAGGTTCCATGATGCCTGGGCAGCCCATGCCAGGCCGCATGATGCCCACCGTTGCAGCCAGCATCCATCCTCCCGGGAGTGGCCCCACCCCTCCTGGTATGCCTCCAATCCCAGGAAACATCTTAGGACCCCGGGTACCCCTCACGGCACCTAACGGCATGTGTAAGTACCCAGGCGGGGGAGGCACTACCCTCAGGACTTTTGAGGAGAGCTGTACACAAGGGAGGCAAGCACCATTCATTGTTCCCTCTGGGGTGTGACAGATCCCTGAACAGTATGGCCTGTGAGGGGGGTTTCCAAAAGGCTGGGCTTTGGTCATTGCGCTTCAGCATCCCTGGTGGACAGGTAGCCAGGTGGCGAGCGCAAAGTGCTCCCAATTAGTTGGGCTCCTATGCCACAGCCTCCGTGGATGCATTCGTGACTCCAAGGGCTCTGGCGAGGCCAGGGCCACGCCTCACCCAGGCCTGTTTGAGCCTATCTAATTTGAATCTGAGTAGATACACAGAACTACTGGTAGTTATTTTCTCTACAGGAGCCTTTTATGGATTCAGGATTTAAAAGAGGTAGGTGTCTAGTTTAGGGCAAGAATAATAATAAGTTTTTGTCCAATATATTGGTAGTGGCTGCTTAGACTTAGAAAGGAGTATTCAGGGCTGTGTTGAGAAGGAATTTGAAGTCTTAGCAGGCTCCATCGAGCAGGCACATATGCTGCTGAACATGTCTGCAGCAGTGTGTGCAAAACCAGCTCGGTTTCGCCATGTATCCCTTGTTCTGCTCCAACTCTGTCCTCCAAAGGGGTGCATCAGAGCCTGGCCTGCCCTCTTACTCCTGTGGACCATGGTGATGATTCCAAAATGCAGCTGACAGTGGCCATGTACCCCGCCACATCTGTGACCCCAGGTCCTTTTAGAGGAGGACCTGGGTCCTCATGAGGTGGAGTCAGCCCCTGTTTGTTTATAATAATACAGCTTATAATAAAATGATGATGTATTTATAATACAAAAACATAAAGTAATAATAATGAATTTATAATACAATACAGAGAGCTAGGATGCAGAGGAATTCCTGGCCTCCAGGAGCTTTAGTTGGGAAAATAAAACATGAACAAGTGGATAGTAGTGTAGGATTTACCATAAGTCACACAAGGCTATGAAGTGACTTGAGCTCACTATAGTTCTCTGGGAGACTTCCTAGGGCCAGGAGACAACAAGTGCCATCAACACAGGTGCACCTCCTTTCTCACTGGACCCCTAGGAACAAGGACAGAGTTAGGTGCACAGAAGAAAGACAGCAGTTGAGCCAGGGCAGTACAGGATCACAGTTGAGAAACGAGGGACTTCCTTGGTGGTCCAGTGGCTAATATTGTGCTCCCAATGCACAGGGCCCGGGTTTGATCCCTGGTCAGGGAACTGGACCCCACATGCTGCAACTAATGATCCTGTGTGCTGCAACTAACACCCGGTACAACCAAATAAATAATTATTTTTTTTTTTAAAGAAAAGCGATCTTTGTTAAGTCAAGGATCAGAGATCATAGTCTAGTGTGTACCTCATTTCCTAGCCTTACTGCCCCACAGGCAATGTAAAAATGTGCTGGCTGACTGGGAGGGTTGACCACGCAGCCATCCCCGTTGCAAACATAATGTCATTGGTCTTTACCACTGTCCTGTCCTACTGATAACACCTGATTTGTATACACGATTCCATCCTGAAGGGATGTACCTTGTGTTACTCAGTGCAGACCTTGAGGGTGTGGAATGTTTGGGGTGCTCCCCATCACTTCCTGCCCCAGATGAATTTCAGGGATCCTGAGCTGCTGATTTGGCTTCAGGGCATTGGGCAGGCCTCATCAGGCGAATCACTTCCCTCTTCAGGCCTTACTTTGCTCCCCTGAAAGATGACACTAGGGAGTAAATCGGTAGGCTTCAAGACGCTTTGAAGAGCCTTAGCAGTTGGGTGGATGCCTCCTGAGGGCAAGGTTGGCTGAATAAGCTGGTAAGCAAGGAGGTGCTTTAATTGTTTGTTTCATTCGTTTTCATCCCTGACAAAATCTAGAAGTTTTTAAAACCCTGGATTGAATTATCTCTATGGTTGCTTTGTACACTAAAGCAGCCAAAGTAGAAATAGGAAAGAGCTCCTTTCCTAATTGTTCCCTTCCGGACCTGACCTAGTTTTGGCCAAAAATCCAGAGACTACAGTTCAGGAGTTGCGGGGCCTCCCCAGGCTATCCAGCTTGTTGGCCGCTGCCTCAAGCCAGTCGCTGTGACCCTGGTGGAGACAGTTTATAAGAGCCAGCAGTTTCTGATAGGCAGTTTTGTGCCCAGCTAGGCTAGGCACTCCAAGAGAAAGCAAAGAAGACACAGAACTTTCCAGAAAGGAACTTACCATTTAACTGAAGAGACAAAATTAGCAGTGAGAACCATTAAGATAATGATAAAATCAAAATATAATTAAGTTCTGCAAAGGTCTGGAGGGATTGAGAGTGGGGCGGAGTCAGACACCTACCCACCACCTCCAAGCCGCGCGGGTCAGGGGAGCCACATGAGCGGTGACGTGGAGGTTCAGGTGGCCCGCCCCAGGTAGGCAGCAGCCGTGCCTCACAGGCCATAAAGAAACTTCCTTCGTAAATCCTGTTTCTCTGCATGGGCTCTTGCCCAGGCCCCTTGTGTTTCCGGCAATGACAACTTCCTTTTGGATGTGTTTGCAGATCCCCCTCCGCCACAGCAGCAGCCACCACCTCCAGCACCTGCGGACGGAGGCCCTCACCTCCTGCTCCTGGCCCACCAGCCTCGGCTGCGCCTTAGCCCGAAAGACACAGGGGACGTCCACGCCCAGTGCCCCCAGCTGGAGTGGGGATGACAAGACTTGTGTTCCTCCGCTTCCTTGGGTTTCTTTCAAGAGTTTTCTTCTCACAGCCCCAAGCACGCACCCTGAATTTTCCCCATTCCTCTTGCCACGCCCCCTCCGTACTCTGACACCTGCTGTGTTAGTCCTCCTCCAGCACTCGGGGGGAAGCCTGTGGTGCCAGTGTGCCCTGGTCACCCTAAAATACCTGGCGTCGCCCTGACCTGCTGTGGGGTGTGCTGACATGTATCTGCAGGTCCTGTCAAAGTTATTGGTCTACGTCTGTATCATTTTTTGCTCTCCTGCAGTTCTGTTCTGTTTTTGCTTTGTCTTATGCTTGTATGGATAATGCTTTATAATCATTATCACTTTTCTTTCTTTTTCCTTGTGGTCATTATTGCTTTAAAGGAGAGCATCCTAAGTTAATAGGAACCAAAAAATAGTGATGGGCAGAGGGGATAGCCAGAGGGGATAAACCTTAAGGCGTTGTAAGTGACCTTATTTCTGCTTATCTGAGCTAAGAATGGTGCTCATGGTGAAGTTTCATGAGACTTTTGCCACACATGGATGCACCAAAATTAAAAAAGATGGGGAAAAGGGACCCCCCCCTGATGTTATCCTTAGTGAGGACCGTGAGAGCCTCCAGCCTGCCTGGCAGAACACCCCCTTTCATCCCTGGTAGGGGAGAGCACAAGCTTTAGAAGAGATCCACTCCTTGCCTGGGCCCACTGGTTCTGGTTTTCTATGCAGATGGTTTGTTTAATTGCTAGGGGCGGGGGTGGGCATTTTGTTTTTGTCGAAAGTGTAAGCAGTGTAAGCTTTGAGGGCTGCGATTTGGGAGGCATTCCTGAGTTCCCGAGTCTGGGGACCTTTCCCACCAGGAAAGTTCTGGGGGCCTTGGGCAGTGGTCATCCAGTGAATCTAGCCCGCTGATCACTGCTTATGTGCATTCTTTTTTCTCCCTCTTTACAAGAAAGAAAAAACTTAAAAAAAAAAAAAATTAGATAGTGCTGAGTTTAGCTCATGGACTTGGTTAGGTTGGCTGGGGTTACAGGTCCCCAAACTACCTCTTGAAGTAGTCAGGGTGAGTGGGATTTAGTGAAGCGGTACTTTAGATTTGGGGTGGGATTGGAGAAGCAGGGCAAGACCAACAGCCTCTCATACCTTCTCCCTTCCCTGTCTGAGATCTCACATTCCATCTATCACATGGTTGGTTGTCAAGTAGATGCTGTGGGTACCAGGGAACTCACTTGGCAATCAAAGCATCATGGTTTGAGGGTGGGGTGCTCGGGCTGGGAGAGTGGAATGCCATTCCAGAGGAAGAGCCACAAAAATGCCTTAATATGAGCCCATTTCTACCCCTGCTGATGAGTGACTTGAGAGTTCTTGGTTTTCTTTTCTTGTCTGTCTGCCCTCTCCTCTGTCCTTTCACGGGTGGGGAAACGGTGTTTTGGGTCGAGCTTGGTTTCCGAAGCACCTGGCCCCTTCACATTCTCAAGTGGCAGTTTCCTTTAGAATGCAAAGTGGAACATCTTTCGGATATCTTTTCTATATATTCTATAAAGCTTTACATGTGTGAGGGTGTGGGAAGGTGTTTATAAAACACCTTAGAACCTTTTTCCTTAATATCAGAAAAAAAAAAAATCAAACCACAATTAAGATTTGCCTTTCAAACCCTCAGGTGTTACCTCTAACCAGGTGGCCCTGGTCACCATCAGAGTACTGGAACCAAGGAGACCTTGTTCCTTCTATGAGTTTATTCCAGACTGTTGGAGTGGAAATGAGCTTGTTCCTACTGGAGTTTAATTCCATTGCTTTCGACTCCAGAAAGACCCCAGTGCCTTTCGACAATGGCCAGGGTTTTCTGTATTTTCCCGCCAGTCTTTCCCAAAGGAAACTCATTCCAAATACCTTTTCCACTGAGGTCTTTAAAGGAAAATGGAATTCTGGTTCATACTGTGGTTCTTGCAACCTCAGGTCTTTAATGTGATCACTTTCAAATTGCAAAGATCCAGGTGGAAATATTTTAACTATGCTGGTAATAATTCTGCAAAATACCTGAATTCTTAACACTGTTGTGTTTCAGTATAAGTGGTGACTTTTTCTTTTTATGTCTTTGATCTGGTTTTGTTCCTGTAATACAGCCACCCGATTTTGTGAGGGGGGGAATAATACGTGGTTTTTGTACAAAAATGTTTCTCAGTGTGTTATTTTGGGAAAGTGAAGGGAGGGAGTTTGGGGAGACTGGAAGAAATTGATCAAGAAGGCCTAATCTCCCTCTTTTTCAGTGAATAAATGGAACATCATTTCTGGATTCTGGTCCCATTCTCTGCATTTGTATACCAGTTTCTTCATGTGTCCTAGGTGGAATCTCAACATTCAGCCTCACCTCGTCTTGGTCATTAGTTAAAGTTCAGTGGTCGAGTTTCCTGACTGACTGACCACCTTCTCACCTTCATGAGGCCTAAGGAATGTCTGGTTGAGTGTTCCTGGCGCACTGTTGATTTCCGTGGTCAAACTGAAGAGACGAGTGGGCGTTCTTCAGGAAAGGTGGCCAGCATCCTGGCCCCTCCAGCAGAGTGGTAGTTCTGCTTGGCACACAAGAGAATGTTGGTCAGGTGGCACGCAGTTTAGACATCCCCGAGTCAGAGACAGGCACTGAGGGCTGATGGTTCTGTGAACTCTGGCACATTCTCATGGCCAGCCCTTGAGTACCCACAGGTGCAGGCCCTGCACAAAAAACAGAAACAGTGCCTTTAAGATGCTTGTGAACCCAGCGAAGCAAAAGAAGCGGATTCTTTGTCTCCCAGGAAGTGGACACTTAGTCCTTCGTGAAAGTATGTTAGCTGATTGTGCTGTGCTTTCTGACCTACTCGACCCTTCCGTCCAGTGAAGAGTGCTGGACCCAGCTGGGTCTCACAGGACTCGTCCACTCCTCTCAGGGGATGATGAGGGACATTAATCCTTGATTCAGACGAAAGACTGTCTATCAACGAGTGTGAATTCTTTTTAGAACACACCAAGACTTGTACAGTTAACTAAGTTTCCACAGGTTCCTCAAATCCTTTCTGTGGAATAACCACCCCCCCTTCCCAAATGCAATTGAGAAGAGCAGTTTTTCCAACTTTGGTGCAGATCGGGAACATCTACAACTTTGTTAACATACAAGCTGCTGGGCCCCAACCTCAAACCTTCTGATTCAGCAGGTCTGTCGGGTCCGTTCTGAAATTCTGCCTTTTTAACAGATTCTCAGGGAACTCTGATGGGTCTTGGGACCACCCTCTGAGGATTGCTGGTTAAGAAAGTTGTATGATAGAGCAAGCTCTCTGCAAGTTTCTGACAGTCACTCTGTGAGCCCATTAATCTCATAAACATTTGAGAGCCTATTGTGTAGCAGGCACTAGAACCTGAATATAGTCATAATTATGAATAAGGTAAGGCAAGACCCCTGCACTCCAGGTCACTTAACGGTTTTGTAGGGGAAAATGAGGGATAATGTATATGGTCTGGGGAATACCAGACCGTCAAAGAGGTTCTATAGTGCCAGGTGTCCACGGAGCAAAAAGGAATGGTATAATAATCAGTTGTTTCTCGGGAGATAATGTACATAGTCTGAATTAAATGTTCTTCATGATTTCTGTCCTTTAAGGTTTGGTAAACAGGGTTGACCTTCAATTCCTAGAGGGTGACTAAAAGGGTAGAAGAGAGAGTCCAAAGCATCAGCCAAAACAAAGCATAGCTACCTCTCTCTTGGGCCACCCTTCCCTACTCCAGCTCTCAGGGGACAGGACACCAGCGGCAGAGAACCTTGTGTGACCCCCCATCTTGCTTCTGGCTTGCCCTGCAGAACTGGAGGACTCCTTTCTGCCTCCAGAGGCCTTTCCAGGCCCTTACAAACCCATGTGGATCAGCCAGGTCCCTGGTTGCTGGCAGCCACCTTATACCACCGCATACTCTTAAGATACAGCCTTTGTGGGTCTCAGCAAAATCACCATGCCTAATACAGTCAGTGACACCACTGTCGGGCGGTCCCCAAGGGCTTTGGAAGTGGGCGGAGCTCCTGATTTCTTTGGTTGGTTGTCAGTGACGGTGATGGACCTCCCATGGCCATCCAAGCTGACTGGCATTCCTTGTTCCAGTTACCCTGCAGGAGCTGTGGGGTTCTCTAGCAGCACTTAGGTTGCCTGCAGAGGCAGCAGGACTCTTCTCAGGCAAGCCTGGCTGCTCCACGTCAGAGGCTGTGTTGGCATGTGCAGTGTGCCTTTCTCCCAGTTGATGTGGCTTTGAGGTAATGAAGTTCAGGGCCTTTCCAATTTGATGGCAGCCCCACTTCCAAACAGTTTGACCACCTCCAAGTTGTCACCTCCAAGGTGAGAGCACTTGTGCAAATTGAGAATGCCGAGCTTCCAGTAGTGAGGAGGTGGTGGTCAGTACAAAGAACTCAGACCCCTGCCTTTTGGCTCTTTGCATCTTCCTGGTAATAGTGCAAGAAGGATCATTCCCGGCAGCTCATCACCAAAAATGTAACAGAGCTGACTACCTTGTAGCCCAGAACCAGGTGTGTCTACTTTTGAGCACTGGAGAGTAGGAGAGAGGCCATACTAGATGTCCCTTTCTGGCTGATCCAGGACATGAGTCTTGACGGCAGTGTTACACCCTGTTAAAAGAACATAACATCGGCTCTTTTTTAAAAAAAATTCAGCTTTTTTTTTTTTGGTGGTTTGTTGTTTCCTTTAAGTTTTGGCCATGCAGTGCAGCATGTGGGATCTTATTTCCCCAACCAGGGGTTGAACCTGCGACCCCTGCATTGGAAGCACGGAGTGTTAACCACTGGACCACCAGGGACGACCCCATAGCATCAACTCTTAAAACACCCAGGGGGCCAGGGGGAGAGGCTGGGGTTCCATTCTGCCAAGTGAGGCCCTACCTCTGCATCCTGACTACTCTTCTGAAATTCAGAAGCAAGAATGAAAAGCCTCCATAGTAAAATGGGAAGAGTTGAAGTCAAAATGTTAGTACAAGTCCTGGTTTAGCAGTTTATTAGCATGATCTCAGTGTCCATTTGCAAGCGTGTAAACTGACCAGTAGAACAGTAGTAGTATGGTTGTGAAGAGTAAGACAAATTAGAGCACTTGGAAAACTAAAACCTCAGGAAAATGTTAGTGGTTACTACTGAGGACTTAAAGCCAGGAACTGTGCTGCTATGCCCTAGCCACAGCAACAGGAGCAGCTATGCCCTGGAGAGCAGCCCCCTGGCTTTGTCGGGGGCCTTCTATGCACAGAGTGGCAGGCTGTATCCGTGGCAGTGGGCCTCGTGCCTTCCTTGGTTCTGCCAAACCCAATGGGAACTTCAGAGGCATGCAGAAGCCAGAGCCTCAAACATCCCTGATGCCCAAATCCAGGAGGCTTGAATGTGGGGACATGGAGTGTCAGCTCTAGATAGTAGTCTATTTACCTTTCTTTCACTCTCCAATTTCTACATATTCTCGCTTCTCTTTTTCAGCCTACCCTCACACTGTGCCCAGAAAAAAAAAAAAACACATTCATATGACACTCTATGGGTTATGACTTTCACGTATATGAGACAGGATACTGACTCTCCCAAGGTCACTGCCTTGATGAGCTTCTGGCTTATGGAGGTATCACCTAACCAGGTGTGCTGTGTTCTGAAATTGCTGGTGAGATCTGGAGAGGATCAGAATGAAACATAATAGTTGATATAAAATACCCAAATGAAGAAAGTAGTAATAGAATGTTGTCTCCAGAGAAGGGAGGAAGGTCACTGAGGAAAGAGATATTTCATATTTTATTTTATACCATATGCTTGTTTTACATAAATCAAAAATTGAATTTAAAAGGATATATTTAAGTGTTAACAGAATATATGACAGGAAATATAAACTGGAGTAGGTAGAGCTTTAACAGAGGGGTGTGGAAAGAGCCCCCACCCAGACCTTTCTTGTGAAAAATACAGGAGTAATTGTCATGCTCTAGGCACCAAAGGACCCATCTGTGAGGCCTTCCCACAAACGCCTCAGGAAGGAGGAGGTGGCATGTCCTCCACCTTGACAACCCTACTCAAGACTCAAGGAGACACACAGAAAGCAACACACAAGGCCTTGTATGTAAGGCCAAAAAAAAAAAAAAAAAGATGCAGAGAAAAGCTACAGGAAAGAAGAGGTGGTGTTGGCAGGTCCATTAGTACCTTTCTGGCTACAGGCAAGTGAAAACCTCTGCCTGGCCCTCTGCTCAGAGAAAGTTGTATTTCAAACTGGTATATACTGTCCCTAGAGGCAATATGAAGCCATGAAAAGAGCTTTAGCACATCAGCCCCTTCTAGACCCACAGTTCTATGGTGGGACTAAGATGGTTGCCATCCGTTCATCTATGCCTCCTACCCTCCTTAAGGGGGGCTTCCCTGGCGGCTCAGAATTTAAAGCGTCTGCCTCCAATGCAGGAGACCTAGGTTCGATCCCTGGGTTGGGAAGATCCCCTGGAGAAGAAAATGGCAACCCACTCCAGTATTCTTGCCTGGAGAATCTCATGGACTGAGGAGCTTGGTAGGCTGCAGTCCACGGGGTCACAAAGAGTCGGACACGACTGAGTGACTTTACTTACTTACTTACTTTACTTTCTTACCCTCCTTAAGCAGCTGCACCTGTTGCCCGTGCAAGTGTCTTGCAGTCTAATAGGGAATTATTGGAGACAGACAATGAGATCAGGGCAAAAGTATCTAACTACTCGGGTCAGACAGAAGGCTTCCTAGATGGGAAGGTTATGGGAACTGACCTTTCTGGATTAAAGGATTTGCCAGGTAGATGGGGAGAGGAGGGACCAACCAGGACGAGCAAGTAGATCTAGTTCCAGTGAAAGAAACAAGCTTTGAATCAAGGCAACCCCATCCAGAGACATGTACTAGTGACAGTTCTTGGTCAGTTATGTGGGTCCCAAGTGATAGAAATGGGAGTGTCTCAAATACCAGAGTTCCCATATCTCTGGCAGTGACCTTGAATATCATCATTAGGGTTAATAGATCAAAAGGCAGACAGTCGGTTTGGTGGACAAAGTAGGTGCTAGGCTGCGATTCCCACCACCAAGCAGGGATCTGGAGATGAGTGGCTCTGAACCACGGAGTGGGCTTAGAACAGGACCCACAGACTGTAACACCTGGCCTGGCATAGGCTGTTTCCCTAGACTCTGATCTAGTCTCTTAGGGACAGGTAGTTCAGCTGGTAAAGAATCTGCCTGTGATGCAGGAGACCCCAGTTCCATGATTTCTGAGTCCGGAAGATCCCCTGGAGAAGTGATAGGCTACCCACTCCAGTCTTCCTGGCCTTCCCTGGTGGCTCAAATAGTGAAGAATCCGCCTGCAATGCGGGATAGATCCCTGGGTTGGGAAGATCCCCTAGAGGAGGACATGGCAAACCCACTCCAGTATTCTTGCCCAGAGAATCTCCATGGAGAGGAGCCTGGCGGGCTACAGTCCATTGGGGTCGCAAAGAGTCGGAGGTGACTGAGCGACCAAGCGCCGGGACTACCCACCAACCTGAGCTTTGGTGGCCCGGGAAGAATGGGGGGCGATGTATCTTGGAGAGGGACCAAGGAACCGGGATTACAGGCCGCACCCTAGGCTGCCTTGAGGAGGGAAACTCTTGCCCCCTGCCCCCAGGATGCGTTCCGGCGGGCCTGGCTGTGCGAGGTCTGGGGCTTTGGCTGCAGACGGATTAGGTCTGATCCGATTAGAGCCTGGGAGGTCCACTTCGCCCCCTTGCCTGGTACTGTCAGCGCCTGCCCCGCCCTCGTGGGGTCTCGGGGACCTCCCGGAGACCCTTCGCCCTGAACACCGGGTTGGTGCAGAAATCCGAGAAGCTCCGTGTGTCCTGGGTTCGGCTCACTGGCACAGCGCGGGCTGAGGCTTCCGCCCCCTGCGTCTCTTCCGAGCCCCGCCCCGAGCCTGCGGGTGTCTGGACGCCCCCTCTGTGCTCGCCGCTGGGCGGGTGGGTTCCTCGCGTTTGGGGGGCCAGTGCCAGCCCCTCCACTGGGAGGGCGGGACCACGGCCCCGCCCCGCAGGTCTCCCGCCAGTGCACCTGGCGG
>SJXQ01008463.1:54260-91373 GCA_006408695.1 Aepyceros melampus
CCCTGACCTGAGACTCTCTCCAGAGAATGGGACTGAAGGACTTGCCCTGGGTCCTGGGAAAGAGACAAAACACCATCTGTTGCTCCTTTGCTGGGTAAACTCGTGGGACGTGCAGATGCCAACGGCTCTCTGCCGCCTTTCAGCTAACCGTCCTGGGGCTGCGAGGGCCTCTCCATTGTGCCTGTGCATTGAGGCAGGGCTGTATCTGTGCATGTGATCACAAGCCAAGGCCCTTGGCTCCTCACACCGCCACTGAGGGGGTTGGGGGAGGGTCAGGGTGGGAATGGGACCACCTACCAGGGCTGCTACTGATGACCAGGGAGTGAAGGAGCACTGCTAGGGCAGTAGAGAAGCAGGAGCTGAGGCCCAGGGAAGGACCCTCTTCTAGGTCTTCCTGCTGGAACCAGTTTGGGTTTTGCACAGAGCATGGCTCCCCCAGCCCTTCAGCTCAAATGCCACCTTCCTTATTTCCTCTGTACACCTTCTTTCTTTCCCAAGCCTGGTTGCCACTCTGCAAACGCTATTAATACATGTACCCAGTGCACGACAGATACTGCTGTAGCGTATTGATTCTAAGATACCCATTTTTTCCCCACATATTAGCATCTCTGAAATTAGATTGTGTCTTACAGTCGCTGGCATCTTATAATCGCTGTTGCCAGATGGCAGTCATGATGTAGTTGTAATTGTCTGGCAGGCACAAACGTGGTCATAGCTGTTCATATCGTTGTCAGTTCTTTATCTAAAGTCTAAATGAGTGCCTTAAAGTGTGTAATGAAAACTCTAGGTGATAAGAAAGGATTGGACCATGGTTTAAATGGCAGAAGGTTTTTCTTAGAGGTACAGCAAATAAGGGCACACCCATGACATTTGACGAAATACAGTGTTTGCCCTGTGAAGCTTCTATCAGATGTCGCTGTGATCGTTTCACTTACATTTTCCCTTCTCTCTTCTGTCCTAACCAGCAAATTCCGGACCCCATCTGAGCTCCACAACGATAACTTCTCCCTGTCCACCATTGCCGAGGGCTCTCACCCAAACGTAAGGAAACATTGCGACCCTCCGCGTTTCCCTCCCCCTCGCTGCCTGTGCCTGGGCTCGCTATGAAACACTATCTGTCAGGTAACATGTCTTCGCATCTGCCCTTGTGCCTGCTCCTGCCCCTGACCGTGTCTCTGGTTCACTTCAGCATTTGAAGCCACTCCTCAGAGCTCTGAGGGTCTGGATAGTGTGGCCTGCCCGGGCCACGTGAGTGAGAAGGGCGTGATGCCGTGTCACTTCCTGGACAGGCAAAGTAGCACAAAGTACAGAAGAGCCGTTTCTGGGATGGCGCATGATTTTTAGCTTCATCTTACCTTTACAGTCTGATCTTTGTCTTCTTTTCTACACTGAGAAGAAAGCCTCTGCTTTTCTTGCTAGGGATTTTATCGCTGGTCTTTGAAGCAGATGGTGCTTGTTCTTTGGGGTGAATGGGAAAACCTCTGGGATTGCCAGAAAAATAATCTCTTTGATACTGTTTTGAGACCCCTAAAAATGAACAGGCTTATATACACTGGTTATATACATCGAAAGAGACCAATCTAGGATAGTTTTTTAAAGTTTTGATATAAAGGGAAGCATAGAACACTGGCAGAACCAATAGTGTAGGGATAAATCTGTCCTTAACGAGGGTGGGTTTATAATGTAAGTTTAAACCCCATAAGAGATCTCCTGATAGACCATTTCCTTTTTTTATAACTGGGGAAAGTGCATCCCCAGAAGGCAAAGGAGAAGATAATAGTCTATGAGGCTGTTCACCAAACCCCAGAAAAGAACAAGTTGACCTGCAGAAGGAGGAGAAAAGGAGTCAATTTAAATAAGAAATAAAAAAGGCCAATTTAAGCTAATTTTAAAAAGACTTTGCTATAAAGGATAGAGAAAGAACAGATATATTTTACGTGATATGTACCAAGATACTAAGTTTAAGATGAGCATAACTGTCAAGGGAATAAGGTGTCCTGTCACGTCTGAGATTGGTGACCACTCCAATCAACCCACAAGGATGTAGGATGTGCCTTGTCTTGGAACACCCCGTCCCAACATACCCAGCCCCTGGCAGTGATATGCATGTAGTTGTCATTTATGAATTACTGGTGATCAGTGGCCTGCCATGGGGTCTCTCAGACCCACTGTCTGTGTGCCATCTCATACATGAGGGACAGTAGGCCTGACCTGTACAGGAGTGCCTACAGTCAGGATGTTTATTATCCACAGAGTGCAAGGGTCCTTGGCAAAGCTTCTGACTCATGCATTTCTGGCAGCCTTGGTATGTCCACTTTTCCTCCTCACAAAGATGGAGGAGAAGGAAATAGCATCTCTTGGAGGCCTTGGTTGCAGGAGCCAACAGAAAGGTCTCCAGTTCTTGCGGACCCAGCTTTGGGAAAGCAAGGCATTTATCCAGGAAAACTGCCACTGACCTTGAGTTCAGCATATGGCAGAGCAAAAACAGAGTGGAGCAGGGTGGTCAACCATGGTGGACTCTGCCCGAGAAGGGCCCTGGGGTTGTCTGGGCGGCACTCAGCGCTCTGGCTCCTCTGGGATCCTGCGGGCCATTTTCATGGGCACCGTTCCCTCAGCTTGCGCCCCAGGGTACATCCTGTCACCTCTGCTAAAGCCCTGAGCCTGTGGGGGGTGGCTCTCCTGTCCAGCAGCTGGATTTTCCATTCACCTCTCATTCCCTCCACCTCACCCAGAAGTCAGACTTGGTCATAGTCAAGATCCTGTGCACTGACAGTGAAGACAGTTACCACCTTAGGATGAAGTGGAGCCCTGGCCATTGCTTCAGCCACCACAGTGACTGCTGACAAGCGCTGCTGGCAGCGGGATGAAAGTGAGAGAACCTCCAGATGAACTGGGAGCCGAGACGGGGGCAGCTAGTCTCCCCATCCCTCTCCCTTCACCCCTCAAAAAAAAGAAAACCTTGTTGACTTTGGCATCTCCTAAAATTTTGTAGCGTTTTCTTTATCTTAGTAGAGGGGTTATTTCTTTTACATAAGTCAAGGAGATGGAATGGGGCCTTTTCCTACTCAGTTCCAATAATCTCTATAAACCACTGTCTGAAAAGATTTCAAACAACAAAGTGCCACTTTGGGTCTGGTCAGGGAAGGGTCCATGACTGGTGTCTATGTCGGGGCACATCCCTCTCCCCTGCTACGCTCATCACTCTGTGCTGCTCCTGGACTGGGCCCTCTGCAGTGATGTGGGACCCTGTGGCTGGTGAGCCAGCAGCTGAGTGTGTGAGAGTCTTGTGTCACTGAGCAGCCAGCCTCGGAAAGAAACTTCAGAAGGAAAAGGAAAAGCCTGTGGCTTTTCAGCCCCTGCTATGAAGGTTTGCCCTTTTCCGGGAGGAATGACAAGTGTGTGGAAGGCTGGGCACCTCCCGCTGCATGGCATGAGCGATGTCACCTTAATTCTATGGGCAAAGTGTCTGAGCACCAGAAGCCGCCCTGCCCGTCTCCCATCTGTGCTGTCAGCAGTGTCCTGGCTGGGACTTGGTCCTCCTGAGAGTGGATGGATCTTCTAGGAGGCCCCTTAGTGTTGCCCATCCCCACCCTACTCTGCCAGTTTAAATCTTTCCTACTTCCCAGTCTGTTTCCTCCATATATTTGGTAAAACACTGGCTGCCCGCCCCCTTCTGATAGAGGCTTGTGTCTGAACAAGAAGACATCCAGGCCTGAACCCCTGGGGAAGGATGCCCATATGGCTGGGACAGAAAGCTGGAAATAATTCCCAGGGCTTAGGCCAGGGGGAGGTCCAGTTTCCTCCCGATGAGGGACTTCCACCAAATCAAAGGCAGAGGGGCCTTCAGCTGAAATGACTCAGCCACCCTAGGCCTAAGAAGATGGAGTTCTGGAGCAAACACGTGGATGAGAATCACTCCATCCTGGTCTAGACATGCCCTCACCTGTTCTACCTGCTGAAGGTACTTAGCTTGTCTCACAGCATTGTCAGATGGATACCTGTGTTCCTGATTTGTAAGATTGACTTCTCCCACCTATTGGCCCGGAAGGCTGCTTTCTCCTCTGTCCACGTCCTCAAGAGGCTAGGTTTAATTAGGTTCCCCACTTTCATGGCATCAGTTTTGATGCTCAGGTGTATACAACTTACTAAATTCACTTTTTCACATTAGGAGAATATCCCCATGCCCCTGTATGCCCCTAAGGAGACTGTGATGGGCCCAGGGTAGGGGTGGTTATCTTGAAAAACGTGAAAGTGAGTTCCATCCTTGTCAGAGGAGAGGTGAGTGGAGGCCATCCTGTCTTACTCCACATTTTGCCGTGATCCCCAGTCCCTTCTTCTCAGGATCTCAGGTGTTTATGTCCAGCGTCTTCCCCCACACCTCACACGAGCTCTACCTTATCCTGCTTCCCTCTCCATAAAAAAAACCTGTGTGTGAGCGTACATAATACACTTAATATATCAGGTCCATCTTTCCATCTCAGCACATATACATTTATGCCACTGACCAGTTTTTTCTCAGCCTCTCCAAGCAGGGGTAGAAAATACCCACTGCCTGTAGGCGCTGTGTGCAGCAGCCTCGCCTGAATCTGCATCAACACAGAATGAAGTTCATTTTGCCTTGTGCCTGTCTCATACACACTGAAAGTGGGGAGCGTGTGTTCTGCTGTTGTCTGTAAATCACTCCTGAAGTCTTCGAAACTCTCAGATTGCTCTGTGCAAGCCGGCCTTCTGCGACAGTGCTCAGTGGGCTGGGGCGGGGGCAGGTCACAGTGATTTCTACACAGATAGTACACTGAACACCTGCAGCGTCCGATGTAAGCCTAGCGCCTTTCCCTACTTTCCAACTAGTCCCTACCCTGACCTAGTGCCGTTACAGGTCAGACTCAGGAGCAGGCAGCATGGACTTGGGCTCACCGTTCTGTAGAGAATGTCCTGGTTCTTAATCACCATGAGTACCTTGGATTTCAGAAGTGATTAAACCAAGAAAGGGCTGAGCTGGCTGGTCAGATAGGCACGTTACTCTTCTTGCCCTCCATGAACCTGCCTGGGTGGCTACACAGCCTCTTTGATCTGCAGAGATTCCGTGCACTTACAATAGCTATTTGGGGCTTCTGAGAAAGAACCGAGGGCCCCTGGGTAAAATCTGCTCAGGGACTCCTGAAGGGAGAGTGTTGGGAAGAAGGTGCTGCTGTAAGAGTTCTCTGAACGCAGAGCTGGAGGACTTTACCAGTGCGGGTTTCCTGGGAAGCATTAACAAGCTCAGCTAGGCTCAGGAGCTTGTCCTGGGGCTGCAGGCAACACGGAGAGGCAGGGGGGTACGGGGACCTGTCAGAGAGGGGCTGCAAACCAGCAGCACGGGGCTTAGACTGAGGGAGCACCAAGTAAGTTGCCGTCTGTGTGGTAGATAAAGTCTGATAGGCTCGCACATCTCCGGCCTCTAGTCAGAGAATGTGAATTTGCTGTGGGGAGCGGGGCCCTGACTCTGCTGGAATCAGCTCTGCGCCTGAGCACAGCCCTGTTTGCACACCAACAAGTCATGTTCCTGATCAAGACCTTTTTTCGAGAGCAGAACTCCTCAGGATGGAGGGCCGTGTGAAGAGGGGCCGGGCACAGCTCACCAGCAGGTGAGGCTTTAGAGGGACCAGGCTGAGTATTAAAAGGGACTGTTTCTCCCCAGTCTGGCTTCCGTTACAGGTATTTGTAACGGAGTTACCTGTTGGGTTTTCATCCGTACATGGCCAGTGTTTTTTGAGGATGATGTTCCGAAAAGTAGCTGCTAATGAGTCACTTTGGTTCATCCAAGGCCTCAGCACTTTCTTCCTTTTCTCAGTTTTACTTTTTTTTTTTTAGTAAAATAGAAAAGTCTGAGATGTTACTTGACTCCTCCACCCATTGTCTCCTTCCCACTCTTGCCTCAGCTTTTATTTTTTTCTTCCAGGATGATTCTAGCGCTCCCCACAAAATCCAGGAAGCTCTCAAGTCCTGCCTGAAAGAGGAGGAGCCATTTAACATCCAGAACTCCATGTCGCCCAAGCTCGAGGGTGGCAAGGGTGACCAGGCCGACCTGGAGGTGAACTGTCTTCAGAACAACTTAACCTGAAGCCGAGCAAGAGAGGAAATGGGGGGTGGGGGGTAGGGGAAGAAGCATTATCTCCTCTTGTACAGATTCTATTTCTTGTAACCATTTGTTAAACTCCTTTCTTTTTCTGATCTCATGGCATGCCTTGGTGTATTTTGTACAGGAGGGAAAAAACACACCATAATCAAAGAACCCGAAGAGAGTTACAATGCATTGGACTGTCTGTGCTGTCTGTACATTGCTTCTGCTGCTGTGATTTCTAAACCTATGCTATTATTCAACTGACTTTTTTTTTGTACTTTGACCCACCTTTTTTTGAAATACCGGTAAAAAAAAACAAAAAAAAAAACACACAAAGTTCTTGAAATAAAACTTTTTAAAAAGCCATTTTTCCTGGTGTACCTATGTCTACTCCCTACCCTTTCTTGTCACTTTGAGTTGAATTCTTACCTTTATTGAGGATGTGTATTCATACACGTTTCATATCCGAGAAATGGTCTGTGTATTAGTCTGCTTGAGCTGCCATAACAATACTATACAGTCTGGGAGGCTTAATCAACAGACATTTATTTTCTGAACTTTCTGGAGGCTCGAAGTCCAAGATCACACTGACAACAGAGTTGATTTCTGGTGAGGCCTCTCTTTCTGGCTTGCAAATAGCTACCTCCTTGCTGTGTCCACAATGGCCTTTTCTATGTGCGCATATGGAGGAGAGAGTTCCCTGGTGTCCCTTCATCTTTTTATAAGGACACCAGTCCTATTGAATTAAGGCCCTGCTCTGATGACTTCATTTAACCTTAATTACCTTATCTCCAAACACAGTCACATTAGGGGCTTCAACGTATCATATTTGGGGAGGACACAATTCAGTCCGTAACAGTCCATAGCACCTATTATTCAAAATACTCTTTCCTTCTTTCTTAAAACATTTATTCAGCACATACTCAGCCAGGTGCTATGCTAGATGCCAGGAGCTCTAGATGAATAAGATAGACTGTAACCTCAAAAAGTTAACAGTGTATGTGAGAAATAGTCTTTTAAACATTTTTAATACATTGTGTCAACAGAGTCTAGTATATACAAAGCTATGAGAGTTGGATTTATGAATTCAGAAAGGCTTCAAGGAGAGTTTTACACTGGACGTTGAAGGATAGGAGGCATTTTTCAGGACGATGAAGAAGAAAAGGACACTCACAGGAGACTTCTGCTGTGTGACTAGAAGATTGTGAGGGGGAGACAGGGGACAGGGTTGGAAAGTGCATTTCAGGACAGATTGCCAAGGTGCTTGTTGCTTAGTCACTGAGCCATGTCTGACTCTTTAACCCTGTGCCCTGCAGCCTGTCAGCCTCCTCTGCCCATGGGCTTTTCCAGGCAAGAATACTGGAGTGGGTTGCCATTGCCTTTTCCAGGAGATCTTCCCGACCCAGGGATTGAATCCACGTCTCTTGTTTTGGCAGACGGGTTCTTTACCACTGAGCCACAGGGAAGCTAATTGCCAAGGTAGGTGATGGTAAAGGCAGATAGAATGATGGCTGTAGCAATCCAGGCAGTAAATGAGAATGGATTAGAGAGTTAACAGTTCAAATAGTCAGAATTTTGCTGACTACTGGTGAGGAGAGTTTTCTAGAACTTTGCCTGTGTTCCCTCTGTGATAATTCCATAACTAGAATCCCTGTGAGTGTTTCTTTTGCCTAATCTCTGCTGCTTTTCCCTGATTTGTCTCCTCTGGTGCCCATTATTTTTTAGTTTGTGCTGGACACTGTATCTGAAAAATTGTTTATTGCAGTTTCCAGATCTAAGATGGATGGAGGGGCTTTTCATTCGCTGCTGTCACATGCCCAGGGGCAATGGAATTCTGAGATCACGTTATTGCAGATTCCAGGTTGACATTTCCTGGCCACAGAAGGCAGACCGTGGACTTAGCTGGTTTACTTTGGTTCATCCTGACCCCTTAGGAGGCTTCCCGTGTGGCTCAGCTGGTAAAGAATCTGCCCGCAATGCGGGAGACCTGGGTTGAATCCCTGGGTTGGAAAGATCCCCTGGAGAAGGGAAGGCTTAGGGCACAGTCTGGAGTCTTAGCCCAAAGCAGGCAGTGGTTTATCAGTGTCCAGCACCTTCCCCACCCCTGATCCTTGAAGACTTTCAGAAACACAATTCATTCTCTTAGTCACCTCTCCTAAATGGGCACGCACCTCCAGGGAAAAGGGGTCCTGAATGCTTGGCTCCCCTGTCTAGATTCCTGTCCTTTCTGGAATGTCAGCCTAGCAGTTCTTTAGAATCTTGTTAGCTCTTTGATGCTTTAAGATGTTCGTACAGCCTTTTGATTGTCCTTGGTGGAAGAGTTGGTCCAATTCACCTAGTCTCCTATTTACCGACAACATAAGTCCTCTGTTTTCATCTCCGGACTCTTGCCCAGATGGCATTCCTCTGGTGCCTGTGAGCTCAGTCTGCTCTTTGCTATTGGACAAGGCTGCATACTGGGGTGTTGGTCTGTGTGTGTATTATGGTTTCCTAACCTGACCCGTATCCACTTTGGGAGCGTTGGCCTGGTTCTGCTTAGGACTTCCTGTAATCTCTGATTTAGGGGACAGACCTGTCTTTCATGGATAAGCACTTCTTTTCACAAGGAGGCCCAGTCAAGACGGATTGTATGTGGAAGCACTTTGTAAATTCTAAATCCAGACACAAGGGTTTGTTAGTTCTGTGTTTGTTTTTCCCGCAAGAATATTATGAAACGGAGATCAAGCCCTTGGCTTCTCCTACCTCCATAGCACATGCAGGAGAGTTGGGGGAACTCAGATGGGAACGGAACCGGAGACACTGCAGGCCTAACGAATGGACCTGCCTAGTGCTGCCAAGGGTCCTTGACCACACGAAGGGGCTGATGTGCTGGAATAGGGTAGATTGATGTGTGTCTGTGCCGGTGGTCCTCTTTCCTGCCTTCTGCCTGTGCTTCTCAGTGATTCTGCTCCATGGGGCCGGCCAGCATCCTGTCTCTCTCTGAGGACCTCCATCTCTGCCGTTCCCTCCCTCACCCGCCCCTGCCCACCAGTGACTGCCTCGCACTGAGTTCCTCTTCACTTTCCCCCTTGGTGTTTTGTTTTTTTTTAAGAGGATGATTCTCAGAGACTGTCTTTGTGTTTTTTCCACCCCACACCAAGGCTTGTCCTGTGTCCCCCTCCCTAAAGAGAAAGGACAGACTGAAAATGTGGGTCACTGAGGCAGCATGGAACGAAAATCATCGGGAAGCCTTTCGGCACCGATGGGGTCATTTCACTTGGGAGAAGCCTCTGTGCAACAGTGAACCGTCCGTGGATACAAGGCATATCCTTTACACACATAAGACACCTGTGTCAGTTTTCTGGGGCTGCCATAACACATGACCACAAAGTGAACAGTTTCAAACAGTAGAAACTTATTCTCCCACGGTTCTGAAGGCTGGAAGTCTGAAATCAAGGAGTCAGCAGGCTATGCTCTCTCTCACAGCTCTGGGGAAGTGTCCTTCCTTGTCTTTCCCTAGCTTCTGCAGGCTGCCAGCCATCTCTGGCGTTCTTTGCCCTGTAGTTACATCGCTCTGGTTTCTGTCTCTGCTTTCACGTGGTCAGCTTCCGTCTGTGTGTCTGTCTGCTCACGAGGCCTCCTTTTCTCTTTAGTTTGTTTATGTATTTATTTCTGGCTTTGTTGGGTCCTCACTGCTGCACAGGCTCTTCTCTAGTGCGGTGCGCGGGCTTCTCCTTGCAGTGGCTTCTCTTGTTGCGGAGCATGGGCTGTAGGGCAACTCAGTAGCTGTAGCTATGGGCTTACTTGCCCGTGGCATGTGGAATCTTAGTTCCCTGACCAGGGATCGAACCTGCATCCCCTGCTTGGAAGGCAGAGTCTTAACCACTGGATGACCAGTGGTTTATAGACATAAAAAAGTTATCCTGTACTCCAAAAGGAAACCTGGGACTCAGGGCTGGAAGGCCTCTCCATGCAGGCATCAGGTGGCCTCTCTGAGCCTCAGCGTCTTCACCTGCAACATCCCTGTCTTTTCACAGGACTATCTGGGCATGGGATAGAGGAAGGACCAAAGTGGACCAAAGCCCTGCCTGGTGGAGCTTACTCCCCACAACATGAGGTCACACGAGGTAAAGTCCATGGAGAGATTCTGAGACACAGGAGGGGCTGTGCACACCTACCTCCAGGCCCAGGGAAAGGGTGAATCCTTGGACAGGGATGAAGGAGCTTTCCTGAGGTGTGTGAGCACCACCATTGCTGAGAACTATAGCAGAGGCCCCTCCCTCAGCCCAGGAACTCAGCACAGGTACCGGAGTAGCTTTGGGAAAGTATGGGGCTCCACTCAAGGGAACTTACAATAATATTGTCTCTGAGTATGTTGCTATGAGATTCTGCCATGCACATGGAAGCAAAGATATGCAAAGTTATCAGAAGGGATCAGATGGCCAGTCAGACTCCACAGTACTCTGGGCAAAGGTTCATCACAGCCCAGGAGGAATGTGTCCATCATAGGGGTTAGCCTCCAGAGACTCATGTCCCAAGTGTACATCTCGGGATGGAATTGCTGAGATGGAATTTAGCCAGTCTTTACAAGATAGTGTTGAAAGTGCTCGTTATTAGCTAATAACTCCCACCAACAGTGGAGCCGAACTGCTTTACTCCACATTCTTCCCAACTCTTGATATTGTCATACGTTTTCAATTTTAGTCATTCTTACAGGCTTCCTCATGGTATGCAACTGTGATTCTAGTCTGTGTTCCCTAATTATTAATGAGATTGCACCCTTTTTCATGTACCTATTCTCATCTATATTTCTACTTTTGTGACACACCCATTTAATAACTCTTTAGCCAATTGTTCTATTATTATCTTTTCCTTAGTCATTCACGGGCATTCTTTTTGTTTTCAATGTTATGGAAGTATAGTTGATTTACAACATGTTCATTTCTTCTGCACAGCAACGTGACTTGATTATACATATATATTCTTTTTCACATTCTTTTCCATTATGGTTTTTCACAGGATATTGAACACATTTCCCTATGCTATACAGTAGAACCTTATAGAGAATAGATCAGTGGTTGCCAGGGGCTGAGGATGGACAAAGAACTGACTGCAAGGATGCAGAAGGAAACTTGTAGTGATGGAAATGTTCTGTAACTTGCTTGTGATGATGGCTATACAAATATATACATTTGTCAAAATTCATGAAACTGTACACTTTAAAAAGATGAATTTCATACCTTGTGTCAGGGCTGCCCAAGATTATTCCCAGCTTTAATGACTCACTAGCAGGATTTATACAGCTGGGCATGAGGTCAGACTCACGGCTAAGATGTATTACCAGGAAAGGGTTCAAAGCAAAATCAGCAAACCA
Organism: Aepyceros melampus; assembly: GCA_006408695.1. NCBI lineage: Eukaryota > Metazoa > Chordata > Mammalia > Artiodactyla > Bovidae > Aepyceros > Aepyceros melampus. The sequence continues at coordinate 65,714 of SJXQ01008463.1, forward strand.
GGAGCTTCCAGCAGATTCAACACAGGACATGCTTAATTTCTTCAGCAATGAATTGTGACAACACAATTTCCCTGGTGTCTACAGGGAATGCTCATAAGAGACCCAGAGATTTTAGTGGGGAATGGTTATGTAGATATCCACTGCTTCAGTTCAGTTCAGTTCAGTCACTCAGTTGTGTCCCACTCTTTGTGACCCCATGAGGCATGCCAGGCCTCCCTGTCCATCACCAACTCCCGGAGTTCACCCAAACTCACGTGCATTGAGTTGGTGATGCCATCCAGCCATCTCATCCTCTGTCATCCCCTTCTCCTCCTGCCCCCAATCCCTCCGAGCATCAGGGTCTTTTCCAGTGAGTCAACCCTTTGCATGAAGTGGCCAAAGTATTGGAGTTTCAGCCTCAGCATTAGTCCTTCTGATGAACACCCAGGACTAATCTCCTTTAGGATGACTGGTTGGATTTCCTTGCAGTCCAAGGGACTCTCAAGAGTCTTCTCCAACACCACAGTTCAAAAGCATCAATTCCTCGGCACTCAGCTTTCTTCACAGTCCAACTCTCACATCCATACATGACCACTGGAAAAACCATAGCCTTGACTAGACGGACCTTTGTTGGCAAAGTAATATCTCTGCTTTTGAATATGCTATCTAGATTGGTCATAACTAGAAGTTAAATAAGCAGGGTAACAATATACAGCTTAGCAGATACCAAAATTCCAGTCTCCCAGAAAGAAACCAGCTATTTAGCATAAACTACATTGTTTACACAGCAGTTTAGGCACAGTGGATAGTATCTAAACTCTTTGTTCTTAGGGAACAGTGAGAACCCTTCCAAAAACTAAGTTCCCAGATACTAGCTAAGGGCCAATCTTATAAGCGAGTCTTTCTAAGGACAGAATGCTCAGACCTGCTAGATTAACACTTTTCTGCACACTCCTCAACAAACCTACCCTGAAAAGGAAAAGAAATGTTTCCCTATCTTGAGATCATGAAAGTGTTTTACTAAATAATCTTTTCTTTTTATAATAAACTTCTAAAGATTGAAGAATAACTCCACATTAAATAAAAGACTGTTCCTTTCACATTCAGGTCTAAAAGCAGGGGTACATTAGAGGTGGCTCACACTGGCTCATGAGAAAGTTATTAAATTTTCATGTATTTTGTGAACCAGTTTTTAAATACAGCAATGATTAAAAATTAACCTATAATTTACAATAAGTAAAAATATTAAAAACAAAGGTAATGGAAATCCTTGGCGGTCCAGTGCCAGTGGAATTCTGCGCTTCCACTGCCAGAGGCAAGGGTTCGATCCCTGGTCTGGGAAGTAGGATCTTGCATGCCTTGAGGTATGGCCAAAAACAAAACAAAAAGTAATAATTAGTCAGAATTCATCACATCTTATTATATTTATGTCAACTGAATCTGTATGTTGAAAATACCATCTATGTAGTCCTTCTGTGCTTTTTTCCCCCACTCGACATTCAGTGACCTCACACCAGTTACTTGGAATAAGCCATGGTAGGAGTATTTATAACATAATGTTCAATAAACACTGAAAGTCAGGTATTGTTCCTTTTGGGTAGCTAGTTGTTAAAACATCTATCAGCACACTGCTCTCTGCAATCCACCGGAATTGATTTTTGTAAGTGAAATTAGGTAGGGATCCAATTTCTTTCTCTTTTTTTGGCAGGTGGATATCCAGTTGGCCCAGCATCACTTACCGAAGGGCTGCCATTTCTCACTTTCCCACTTCAGCTCTGAAGTGTCACTTGAGCATTATTCAAATGTCTGTGTATGAATCTGTCTGCCTCTGAGTTCTTTACTTTATTTCTTTGGTCTGTTTGTCTGCCTCTGTACTGCAATCACATTGCATTTCTAGGTTCAAAGTAAGCCTTGATATCCAGTGATCAAAGTCACCTCACTTTGTTTTTCAGAGTGTCTTGATAGTGTTGAGTCTTTGCATTTGTACACACATTTTAGTGCTAGCTTGTCAGTTTCCACCAAAACAAAAACATCTTTAAAAATCTTTGAGATTTAATTGCAACTGTACAGAATCTATAGGTCAATCTAGAAAGAGCTGATCTTTACAGTATTGAGTTGTCCAGTCAATGAACATGGTCTATCTCTCCGTTTATTTGGGTCTTCTAGAATTTCTCTAAATACTTTTCTGTGGTCTTTTGCATCAAACATCTTTATTGGATTTCTTTCTATATACTTGTTTTTTTTTTAATAGTATTATAAGTGATATCCTTTCATTTTCTGGTTTCTAATATATTTTACATAGAAACAACCATTGTTAATGGGACTTCCCTGATAGCTCAATTGGTAAAGAATCTGCCCGCAATGCAGGAGACTTGGGTTCAATCCCTGGGTTGGGAAGATCCCTTGGAGAAGGGAAGGCCTACCCACTCCAGTATTCTGGCCTGGAGAATTCCACGGACTGTATATTTCCATGGGGTTGCAAAGAGTCGGACACGACTGAGCGACTTTCATTACTTTCAATCATTGTTAGCACTGATTTCATATTTGGCAACCTTGATAAACACTCATAAGAATTTGTGTGTAGATTCTGTTGGATTTTCTATGTGTGTATATAATTATATAATCTGCAAAGAAAAGTAGTTTTATTTCCTCCTTAACAATTCTTATACATTTTTATTCACTTTCTTGGATTTCTGCACTAGCCAGGATGTTTCATTAGGAATAGATATGGAGAGAACAGGTATACTTGTGTCATCATTGCCAGTCTCAGAAGGAAAGCCTTCGCCCTTTCATCGTTAAAAATAATGTTTGCTGTAGGGCTTTTTTTGCAGATATCATTTATCAAATTAAAGAAATTTCCTTCCATTCATAGTTTGCTAAATGTTTTTACTTTGAATAGATCTTACATTTTATCAAAAGCTTTCCTTCATCTACTGAGATAATCATGTAATTTCTTCTTTGATCCTTTTAATACATAAAATTATATTGAGTTTTCAAATGTTAAACCAATCTTGCAATTTGGGAATAAATATAACTTGGTTGGATGCATTAACCTTTTGCTTTATTACTATGCTAAACTGGATAGCATGTATTTTTAGAAATTTTGCATATACATTCCTGAGTTAGGTTGGCTTGTAACTTTCCTTTCTTGTTAGATGTTTGCTATCAAGGTTATGATAACCTCATGAGGTGTATTGAGTGGCATACCCTTTTTTGTATTCTCTGAAGAGTGTCTAATATTGGCATCGTTTTTTCCAGTGAGGCCATCAGGGCCTGGGGTTTTCTTTGTGGAATATTTTCTTAGTTGTGGATTTAGCTTCCTTAACTGTTTTCTATTTTTGTGTCACTTTTGATGACATATTTTTCTGAAAACTTGTCCATTTCACCTAGAAGGTCAAAAAATTTTAGCATAATATTGTTTTCAACATCCTCCTGCAATTTTAATGCCTGCAGGATCTCTAGTTGTCTCTCGTCTTTCTTCTGGATATTGGTTATTTGTGCCTTCTCTTTTTTTCTTAATTAGTCACATAGGAGCTTATCAGTTGTATCAGTCCTTTCAAAAACCAAACTTCTTGGCTTTGTGTTCATCATCTCTGTTGTATATTTGTTTTCTATTTCCTTATTTCCTGATTTTCTTTTTATTATTGCCATTCTTTAACTTTCTTGGACTTTTTTTTAATATTTATTATTTATTTAACTGTCTGTGACAGATTTTAGTTTTGGCATGTGGGAGCGTAGAGACTTAGCCACTGGGCCAGCAGGGAATTCCCTCTTTGAGTTTATTTGCTGTTCTTTTTCTGCCCTCTTTATGGATGCTTGGCTAGTCCTTCTTCTAGTATACCTATATTAATACAAATACTTAGGGATATTTTCTGTATGTCAGGCCCAGTTTGAAGTACTTTACAAATATTAATTCATTTTTTTATAACTACCCTATGCAATGGATATTTTTATTGTCTCCACTTTGCAGAGAAGGCTTCCCAAGTGGCTTATTGGTACAGGATCTGCCTGCAATTGCAGGAGACCTGGGTTCAATCCCTGGGTCGGGAAGATGTCCTGGAAAAGGAAATGGCAACCCACTCCAGTATTCTTGCCTGGAAAAGTCCATGGACACAGGAGGCTGGTGGGCTACAGTCCATGGGGCCTCAAAGAGTTGGACACAACTGAGCAAATAACACTTGCCAAGAAGGAAGCTCAGGCACAGAGGTTAAATAGCTTCCTCCTAGTCAGAAGCCAGAGTTGGAGCTGAGATTTGAACCTCGGCTTCCTGACTCGAGTCAGAGTTCAAAACCACACTGTTGCCACTCTGATTTTTCATTCTTGGGTTACTTGCTTTCTGTGTGACTTCCATATAGTGTGTGTGTGTGTGTGTGTGTGTAATTGATTTATATTTGGCCATGCTGGGTCTTCCTCGCTGTGTGGCTTTTCTCTAGCAGGGGCTTCTCTTCGTCATGGTGCACGAGCCTCTCCTTACAGTGACTTCTCTTGTTGCAGAACATCGGCTCTAGGGCACAGGGCTTCAGAAGCTGTGGTTTCCAGGCTCTAGATCACAGGCTCATAGTTGGGGTGCATGGGCTTAGTTGCGCCACAGCATGTGGGATCCTCCCAGACCAGAGAGCGAACCCATGTCTCCTGCTCTGGCAGGTGGATTCTTTACCACTGAGCCACCAGGAAAGCCCCTCCATATAGTTTTTTGAGAGCAGAGATCCTGACTGTGCTTTTCACAGCCGTGGCTCCAGGGCTCGGGAGGTAGGCAGCAGTTCTGTTGAATGGATGGGTGAATGAATGAATGAACAGTAGACTCTGGTGCATTGAGAACAGGGCAGTTTCCTGTTTGCGTCCATGGTCCCCAAGGCTGGGATAGGACTGAACCTTCTTCTGGGTGTGCTGATTGGGGCCTGTGAAATGAACCATCTCTGGATCCCCACGCTCTCCATCTTTGAGGCCCCCAGGGTCAGCCGTGCAGAGGTCCCAGGAACCTCAAACGAATGGCCCCTCATCTGACTTTGCCCTCTCATAGCTGAGTGCTTGCACGCTGGCTCCCTCTCACCCCTTCCCTGCAGAAGGAAGGGAGCTGGCCTACATCCCCCTTGGCACCAGTGTGCACACTTGAAGTTCCTGAGGCCGGCCCAGTGGGCAGCCTGAGCTGCCGCTGTGAATCACGCAGCCTGCTGCCGCCTGCCCACACGGCCGGCTTTGAGGGTTGGCCAGGGCCTCTGGTGGGAACTGCCCGCTGCCCTAATTGGGACTCTCCTGGGAGGCAGCCGGCCCTGCTTCTCACTTGTCTTCACTCAGGCTGCTGCTTTGCCCTCTCAAGGAGGACGGCATGCTTCCTGATCCGGCCGGCTCTGTGGCCAGCCAGGGCCGGAGTTCACCCTTGTCTTACAGACGGAGAAACAGAAACCCCGGGGGTAAGACTGGGTCCCTGCCCAAAACCACACAAGGCCAGGCAAGGTTTCCAGGAGCAAGCCCGAGAAAGCCCATTGACACGGCTCTGTTCCTCACTCTGCTGGCAACTGGAATGAGTTCCCACAGGAAAAAAAAAAAAAGACCTCCTTTTGGCTCCTGTGGCCACCTGCTGCTGCCAAGTACCAGGAACAGGACTCTGGCTGCTGGCATTCATGAAAATGTGTCCATGTGAGAATTGTCACTGCCCCCCCAAATGCCAACAAACCCACAAAAAGGCAGATGAGAACATGGCCAAAGGAGCAGAGGGTGGGTCCCCTCAGAAGCATTGCAAGGAAAGCTGGGCAGCCAGGACTCCTGTGACTCCTCTGCTTTGTGCCTCAGTTTACACTCCCTGGAAAATGGAAAGAGTTTTCAGATGCATCACAGCGGGACTAGGGCAGAGTTTTCTTTGTGAATTGATGCTTTTGAACTGTGGTATTGGAGAAGACTCTTGAGAGTCCCTTGGACTGCAAGGAGATCCAACCAGTCCATTCTGAAGGAAATCAACCCTGGGATTTCTTTGGAAGGAATGATGCTAAAACTGAAGCTCCAGTACTTTGGGCACCTTATGCAAAGAGTTGACTCATTGGAAAAGACCCTGATGCTGGGAGGGATTGGGGGCAGGAGGAGAAGGGGACGACCGAGGATGAGATGGCTGGATGGCATCACGGACTCGATGGACATGAGTCTGAGTGAACTCCGGGAGTTGGTGATGGACAGGGAGGCCTGGTGTGCTGTGATTCATGGGGTCGCAAAGAGTCGGACACGACTGAGTGACTGAACGGAACTGAACTGAACTGCCGCATGCCTTACACTGGTCACACTCAGAGACCCTCTCGGGTAGGGAAGATTAATTACCAGCTGGGCCTGCTTCTCTGGAGGTGGTTGGTGGTTTAGTCGCCAAGTCACATCCGTGACTTGGATGTGACCCCATGGGCTGTGGTCCACAAAGTTCCTCTGTCCATGGGATTCTCCAGGCAAGAACACTGGAGTAGGTTGCCGTTTCCTTCTCCAGAGGATCTTTCCTACCAGAGATCGAACCCAGGTCTGCTGTGTTGCAGGCTGATTCTTTACCAGTGAGTCATGGGGAAAGCCCCTTCCTATTTTTCTAGCTGTGGCTTAAATCTTGTCTAGAAAATCCCCAAAGAACCTAGCCAGCACCGCTGGCCTTCCTTCAGCAAGAAGGCACTCACTGCCTCCCACCATGCTCCATTCTTCTTTTTCTTCTTCCACCTTCCAAGCCTTCTTGTTATTTTTGAAAAATATTCATTTATTTGGCTGCACTGGGTCTTGGTTGCAGAGTGAAGGATCTTCTATCTTCCTCGTGGCGTGTGCGATCTCGTTCCCTGATCTGTTCTATTCCCTGGGCCCCCTGCATCGGGAGTGTGGAGTCTTAGCCAGTGGACCACCAGGGAAGTTCCCCCTCTTCTTGTTAAATGAGTCATTTTTCTTCCACAAGCTTCCTCTTGGTCCTAGTTCTACACTGTGTGCACTTAAAATGAATCTTTTTTCCTTTGGTGATCTTTCCAGGACCCAAAGACAGCCCAAATGCAGTTCCTGACCCTTCTCTTCTTCTGGTGAAGGTCTTCAAGTCCCTTCAGCTGTCGTCATATGACAGCTTTCTTGGGCGATCCCTGGGTGCTCTTCTCAGAGCATGCTGCTGGCCCAGAAGGGCTCTCTGTAGCCCAGGTGTGAACCCAGAGGGGCCACTTAGGTCCACAGAGCCGGGCAGATCCATGTCTTAAAGTTCACAAGTTATGGTTCAGGCTAACAGTTCAAGGAGCAGACCTCTGCTTTGACCTTCACACCTTCCCAATGACTTGGAAAGCTAAACTTGGACCTAGAATTCTTGGACCCAGAGTTCTGTCCCAGAATGCGAGGGGCCAGAAGAGCAGCCTTGTGGCCCCCAGCCTGGTCCCCTTCCCTGTTACTCCCGGCTCCACCTTCAACATGAGCTGGTCCAGGAACAAGCATAGGGACACCGCAGTTAACGTGTCCCAGCTTTGCTCACACACTTCGGCCTCTCCGACACCATCCTAGGGAAGAAGCCAGGCAAGCAGGCTTGGGGCCTTTGGGGCAAGAGAGTCTGGGGTCCCAGGCAGCAAGTGTGGTCTGGAGGAGAGCAGGCGTGTCCCTTGGCCCTGAGGACCCCTTGCCCCATGAGGGCAATCAGGCCCTCCTTACCTGGGTTTGAGGGGCTCACTGAGTGGCCTGTTCCCGCAACCAGCATCACACATCCTCCTGTTGAGTCATCCTGGAGCTGAGACCCGTCCGGTCCCTGATGTCATTTTCCGAGGGATGTGATGACTCTGTTCAGCCGGGTTTGCGGGCCCATGTGCTGGATGGGGCCTTGTGAATTTCATATTTCTCTCTCTTTTTTTTATTTAAGTAATTTGGCTCTGCTGGGTCCTCATTGCTGCTTGTGGGCTTTCTCTGCTTGGAGTGAGCGGAGGCTGCTCTTCCTGGTGATGTGCGGGTTTCTCATTGTGGTGGCTTCTTTTGTTGCAAAGCGCAGGCTCTAGGTTCACGGGCTTCACGGGCTCTAAAACTCGGGCTCAGTAGCTGTGGCACACGGGCTTAGTTGCTCCGCAGCATGTGGGATCTTCCCAGGCCAGGTATCAAACCTGTGTCCCCTGCATTGGCAGATGGATTCTTATCCACTGAGCCACCAGGGAAGCCCCCTGAGTTTCCGATTAATATTTTAACCTGCTAGGATTGTTTCCAGCCCCTTCTGTCCTCCAGGAGCCACGTGGGAGCAAACTACTTGGGTCTCTGCCATCTGTACGTCTGCTGAGTGTTCCATTCGCACCCCAGCCAAGCCCCCTAGAGGTTATCTCTCACCCCCCAAGGAGCCTGGCTCTTTCCCCTGGTGTCCCTTCTTTCCTTCTGGCTATGCTGGTCCCAGAATGCAGGCATAATGATGCTAAAAGCCAGTTCACGATGCAGGGGAGGTTGAGCAGTGCTTTGTAGACTGCAAAGCTCCTGCTGTGCAGCTGCGTCTAGGGTGGCTAGTTGACTTCCTGGGCCCATCAGCTTGGGCCTTTAGGTGGCAGATGGCTCAGCCTGGCACTGCAGGCGAGGCCTGTGCCAGCTCACAGGCCTCACCTCACCAGCACTGCTCCAGCTTCAGCTATCCAGGGTCCAGCCCCATGCCAGGCTCCCCCCACTACCCCGTTCCTGTCATCTCCGCTTTCCCTCTTGGCCTGGTTCTGCCCTCCAGCCCACTTCCTCCATGTCCCACCCAGATTCCCCCGAAGAGTGTGGTCAGCAAGCCAGCCTCTCGAGCACTGCCCCAGCTGTGCGGAGCCACCTGGCCTGAGGTCACCCCCTTCCCAGCGTGGCCCACATCCAGTGACTGATCCAGGCGGGGGTAAAAAGCTGGCCATCTTGACCCAATGCTAGACAACCCTGATGGCCCATTTTGGCTCCCTGTGGGGTCAGCCGAGGCTGGCACTGGCCTGCATCATAACTTGACTTCTCTGGCTTGTTTGTAGACGGGAGAGTGATAGCAGCTTGATGATGAAACTTGAAAGGTTTCTGCTTAACCCTGGGATGACCAGCTTATTCCTTCACAGAAACCCCTTGATTCTTTAAGCTTTATTGAACTGTGATTGGTAAACATGATAATTTTTGTTGTTGTTCAGTTGCTTGGTCGTGTCCAGCTCCTTTGCAACCCCATGGACAGTAGTTCTCCAAGCTCCTCTGTCCATGGGATTTCCCAGGCAAGAGTACTGGAGTGGGTTGCCGTCTCTTTCTCCAAGGGATCTTCCTGACCCAGGGATCAAAGCCAGGTCTCCTACACTGGCAGGCAGATTCTTTTCTAATAGTTACCAGATATTATGTAACATACTCAACAGCAGAATTTCATTTCATTCTCATGACAACCCTCAGAGGTATGAAGGTTTTGCCTTTTCTGTTTTTTAGTGGATATACAGTATTACGTTTCAGGTGTACAACCTACTGATTTGATGTTCAAATACCTTACCAAAGTCATCACTATGACAAGTCTAGTAACCATCCATCGCCACACAAAGCTATTACAGTATTATTGACTATATTCTTTACACTGTATATTACATCCCTGACTGAGGCTCATTTCTGTTATAACTGGAAGCTTGACCTCTTCATCTCCTCACCGATTTCCCCATCCCTCTCTCCTCTGACAACCAACAGTTTGTTCTCTGTGTTTATGAGTCTCTTTTGCTTGTTTTTCTAGATCTACGTATAAGTAAGATCATATGGTATTTTAGGTTTTGGTGTTTATTCATTTCTTGGCTACGCTGGGACTTCCTGGCAGCTTGTGGGCTCTTCTTCGGGGGACTCAGGCTTTCTCTAGTTGCAGCACTCAGGCGTCTCTTGCTGTGGAGCACGGGCTCTAGAGCCCACGGGCTCAGTAGTTATGGTGGGCGGGCTTAAATGCTGCATAGCACATGGGAGGGATCTTAGTTCCCTGACCAGGGATCAAACCCCTGTCCCCTGCATTGGATGGCTGATTCTTATCCACGGGGCCTCTAGGGAAGTCCTGGTCACGTGGTATTTGTCTTTCTCTATATGACTTACTTCACTTTAGCATAGTACCCTCTAGGTCCATGTTGTCACAAATGGTAGAATGGCAGGATTGCCTTCTTCTTTTTTTTAATGGTGTGGCATGCAGGATTTAAGGGCCTAGATCTGATAGATAGAGTGCCTGATGAACTATGGAATGAGGTTCGTGACATTGTACAGGAGACAGGGATCAAGACCATCCCCATGGAAAAGAAATGCAAACAAGCAAAATGGCTGTCTGGGGAGGCTTTACAAATAGCTGTGAAAAGAAGAGAGATGAAAAGCAAAGGAGAAAAGGAAAGATACAAGCATCTGAATGCAGAGTTCCAAAGAATAGCAAGAAGAGATAAGAAAGCCTTCTTCAGTGATCAATGCAAAGAAATAGAGGAAAAGAACAGAATGGGAAAGACTAGAGATCTCTTCAAGAAAATTAGAGATACCAAGGGAACATTTCATGAAAAGATGGGCTCAATAAAGGACAGAAATGGTATGGACCTAACAGAAGCAGAAGATATTAAGAAGAGATGGCAAGAATACACAGAAGAACTGTACAAAAAAGATCTTCATGATGCGGATAATGACAATGGTGTGATCACTCATCTAGAGCCAGACATCCTGGAATGTGAAGTCAAGTGGGCCTTAGAAAGCATCACTATGAACAAAACTAGTGGAGGTGATGGAATTCCAGTTGAGCTGTTTCAAATCCTGAAAGATGATGCTGTGAAAGTGCTGCACTCAATATGCCAGCAAATTTGGAAAACTCAGCAGTGGCCACAGGACTGGAAAAGGTCAGTTTTCATTCCAATTCCAAAGAAAGGCAATGCCAAAGAATGCTCAAACTACCGCACAATTGCACTCATCTCACATGCTAGTAAAGTAATGCTCAAAATTCTCCAAGCCAGACTTCAGCAATACGTGAACCGTGAACTCCCTGATGTTCAAGCTGGTTTTAGAAAAGGCAGAGGAACCAGAGATCAAATTGCCAACATCCGCTGGATCATGGAAAAAGCAAGAGAGTTCCAGAAAAACATCTATTTCTGCTTTATTGACTATGCCAAAGCCTTTGACTGTGTGGATCACAATAAACTGTGGAAAATTCTGAAAGAGATGGGAATACCAGACCACCTGACCTGCCTCTTGAGAAATCTGTATGCAGGTCAGGAAGCAACAGTTAGAACTGGACATGGAACAACAGACTGGTTCCAAATAGGAAAAGGAGTACGTCAAGGCTGTATATTGTCACCCTGCTTATTTAACTTCTATGCAGAGTACATCATGAGAAACGCTGGACTGGAAGAAACACAAGCTGGAATCAAGATTGCTGGGAGAAATATCAATAACCTCAGATATGCAGATGACACCACCCTTATGGCAGAAAGTGAAGAGGAACTAAAAAGCCTCTTGATGAAAGTGAAAGAGGAGAGTGAAAAAGTTGGCTTAAAGCTCAACATTCAGAAAACGAAGATCATGGCATCTGGCCCCATCACTTCATGGGAAATAGATGGGGAAACAGTAGAAACAGTGTCAGACTTTATTTTTTTGGGCTCCAAAATCACTGCAGATGGTGACTGCAGCCATGAAATTAAAAGACGCTTACTCCTTGGAAGGAAAGCTATGACCAACCTAGATATCATATTCAAAAGCAGAGACATTACTTTGCCAACAAAGGTCCACCTAGTCAAGTATGGTTTTTCCTGTTGTCATGTATGGATGTGAGAGTTGGACTGTGAAGAAGGCTGAGCACCGAAGAATTGATGCTTTTGAACTGTGGTGTTGGAGAAGACTCTTGAGAGTCCCTTGGACTGCAAGGAGATCCAACCAGTCCATTCTGAAGGAGATCAGCCCTGGGATTTCTTTGGAAGGAATGATGCTAAAGCTGAAACTCCAGTACTTTGGCCACCTCATGCAAAGAGTTGACTCATTGGAAAAGACCCTGATGCTGGGAGGGATTGGGGGTAGGAGGAGAAGGGGATGACCGAGGATGAGATGGCTGGATGGCATCACGGACTCGATGGACGTGAGTCTGAGTGAACTCCAGGAGTTGGTGATGGACAGGGAGGCCTGGTGTGCTGCGATTCATGGGGTCGCAGAGTCGGACACGACTGAGCGACTGAACTGAATGCAGGATCCTAGTTCCCTGGCCAGGGATCAAACCCGTGTCCCTTGTGGTGGAAGTGCAGAGTACACAGTATCCACAGGGCAATGAGGGAAGTCCCAGGATTTCCTTCTTTTTTATGCTGAATGGGAACCTGAAGGTTCATGGATGAAATTAATTGAGCGTGCACTGCTGGGAAGTGATTTTTATCGCACAGTCACTCACTCAGTACATCACACTTCAGACTAGTATTTCTTATTTTCTGTTGCTTTTATTTTTTATTAGGTTTATATAAGCTATACATTTTTTTCTTAAGAGAAAACATAAGCGTAGTCATGTTATTCCCAAGTACATAATTATAATAATGCCACATATCCATATATGATTTTCTTTTTATTTACTTTTTTTCTTTAACAAAGTATATGGGGTTTCCCAGGTAGCTCAGTGGTAAAGAATCTGCCTGCCAACTCAAGAGACACAAGAGATGTAGGTTTGATCCCTGGGTCAAGAAGATCCCCTGGAGGAGGGCATGGCAACCTATTCCAATTTTCTTGCTTGGAAAATTCCATGGACAGAGGAGCCTGGCAGGCTACAGTCCATGGGGTTGCAAAGAGTTGGACATGACTGAGCACGTGTGTGCACACATACACACACACACACACACACACAGTGTACAGAGAGAGGGATATATGATATTTAATAGGATATTGCTATAGGCTTTTTTTTCCAGACTGGTGTTTCTGTCTCTTAATGTTCCTATCTGTTCAAATATCTTCACCTAGGCAGAATCTTTATGCTTTTATTAATCCTTTAGGAGAAATATTTAGAAATTTCTATTTTTTAAAAAAATCTATCCTTTGGGCACAGTACTTATTTTCTGGTTTCTCCATGAAGCCTTCCTTTGTTGTGTTTTCCAGGAGTCTAGGAAAAGTGAATGCATGGGGGTTGAATGAGCAACGATGAATGAAGAGTGAATGTCTGGATCGGCAAGGGTGTGAAATGCCGTGACGGCGCGTGATGAGTGTCAAGTACAGTGAGAAATCTTTGAAGAACCATTTTCACCTTTCTACTGTAAGCCATACGGTACCCGCACCATGGGTACCATGTGAGACCCAGGCACACAGCTGTGTTAGAAGCACAGGGTGAGGGCTGAGCAGGGGTCCCACCAACGCATCAGAGCTGTGAGGTAGGAGGAACGAGAAGGCTGTTCTTTTCCTGAGGCCCAGCAGAGAGTCCTCCACATTGGTTGTGATTATTTCAAAAGCAGAAGCCACCAGGGAGTTCAAGTCTATGCCCTGGGTTCCAGCGCAGTGAGGTGGTCTGGGGGCCGAGGAGGCACCCTCAGAGGGTTTGGAGAAGGAACAGTCTGGGAGGTAGGAGGACCGCCCAGGCAACTGAGCCAGAGGCTGCTTTGTGTGACCTGCTGCTGCTGAACTAAGATGACGGCAGTGGGGCCTGCTGGAGGGCTGGCAACGACCTTGAATGAGCAGGTCCAGGGGCAGTGGGATGGGAGCAAGATTTAAGCAGGCTCAGGAGTGGGCGGAGAGGCAGCCACCGTGTGCCAAAGGCCGCCTGCCTGGGGCTCTTTGCGTGGAGGCTGCGGGGCCTCGTGTTTTGGGTCTGTGGGCTTCCAGCACAGTTTACATTTTGCAGTGCCTCGTGCGGCATGGCCAGCTGTTCTCCCCGGACCCCTTCCTCCTGAGAGAGGCTGTCTCCTCCTCTCCTCCCAGCCTGATCCCAGCCACCTTGTGCTTCATGTCCGACTCTTGGCGGCCCCACCAGCTGCAGCCGACCAAGCTCCTCTATCCATTTCACTTACCAGGCAAGAGTACTGGAGTGGGCAGCCATTTCCTCCTCCAGGGGATCCTCCCAGCCCAGGGATCGAACTCGCATCTCCTGTAGCTCCTACCTTGCAGGCGCATTCTTTACCTGCTGAGCCATCAGGGACGCCCAGCCACCTACCCATCTCCATTCACTCACCAAAGTCCACCAGCCCTGCCCAGCCTCCCTGGGTGGAGGGCGGTTGGGCAGGTTGGGTGCATCCTCCTGTGGCCACACCAGTGCTGTGGTGCATCTGGCCTCATTGGCAGCATCTGTCTGTCTGCTCCTTGGATGGGGAGACCCTGGGTAGAAGTCCCATTGTCCATCTCTCCTGGGCGCTGTCAGCCTTAGCTGAGCTGAGCTCAGTCTATGCTTCCTGAAGGGATGGGTGAGCCCAGGAGACCCAGCGTGACTACCTAGTGAAGACCCCCCTTATTGCTCGAGGAACAGTCTGGGCTCCCAGAGGAGGAAGGCAGACCCTTGGGCCAGGGCACACTGGAGCAGGTGCTCAGACTTTGCTGGGTTTTCCGTCCCCCACCAGAGCTCACGGTCTGACCGCTTCATCCATCATCAGAGGTCCATGGGGTTACCTTCAGCTGTGCGGTTGCTTGGCGGGGGCAGCGGCCCTTTGTGATGGGGCTGGGCTGGCATCGGAGCATGAGATGAGGGCCGGCTGGCAGGGAAATCAGAACAGCCCTTCTGCCAGCGGCTCCTCTGGCTTTCACGTAAGAGGATTAGGGCTCAGGATGCCGGACAAGGGGCTTTTATTCTCAGTGCTGCGTTTTCATTGCAGAGCCTTTGGAGAGAGGAGGCTCAGAAGTTGAGGAGGGACTGCCAGGTCTCTCACCTGTCAAGCCCTGAAGTCTAGGGGAGCACAGGGAGCCCCAGCCCCACAAGTGGGATGGTTCACACCAAGCCTGGTCCAGAGGCCTGCACTCCATGGGAACCCCAGGATCCTGGGGTGTCAGGATAGAAGGAAGCATACACACTGGTTCCAGCCTCCATTGAAATTTCCATGGGGGAAACTGAGGCCCAGAGAGAGGTCGTGACTCTCCCAGGGTCACTTAGTGACAGAGGGCCTGGAGGGAGGAGCAGGAGGCACAGCAGCTCCTGGGCTGGCCTGGGAGTTGGGCCTGACGACAGCACCGAGGCCGGTTCCTTTCCCCCATTGGTTGGTTTTGCCTGCTCTCGATTTCTTATAAACAGAATCATACAGTACATACTCCTTCAGGTAAGACTTTCTCTCAGCATCATGACTTTGGGAGTCCAGTGGATCTGAACTTTGTTCCTTTTTATCTCTGCGTGTATTCCATAGTGGGCTTTCCTGGTGGCTCAGCAGGAAAGAACCCACCTGCCAATGCAGGAGACGTGGGTTCCATCCCTGGGTCAGGAAGATCCCCTGGAGGAGGGCATGGCCACCCACTCCAGTCTCTTTGCCTGGAGAATCCCAAGGACAGAGGAGTCTGGCGGGCTATGGTCCATGGGGTCGCAAAGAGTTGGACATAACCGAGCATGCACCCATGCTTTCTGTGGGTCCAGAATTTGGGAGCATCTCAGTTGGGTGGTTCTGACTTGGGATGTCTCTCTAGGTTGCAGTTAGAGGCTGCACAGACTGGGATCACCATGTTGAAGCCTCCTTGGCTCACATGTCTGGTGTCTGGCCTGATTTAAGACCAACACCTGGAGACTGACCCCACTGGGACTCCCTGAGTGTCTCCCTCTGTCTCCCTGTGGTCCTCCCACTGGGATTCTCCAGTAGAGAAACCCCAAGGCAGCTAGACATTTATGTAGCTCCCAGGGCTCCAAAGGTGGATATCTGGCAGACAGCCTGGTGGGACCTATTTCCCTTCTTAAACCCAACTTCGGAAATCACATAATGTCACTTCTGCCATTCTCTTGGTCAGGGCAATTACAGAGCCCTGCCTGGCTTCAAGGGCAGGAATCACAGATACCCTCACCCCCACCCCACTGCCAGTGTAGCATCAGCGTCATGGTGTAAGAAGATGTGGAATGGGATACGTACTGGTGTGTGCTGGATACCATTTGCCACAGGAGACAGCAAAAGGATGACGATCAGGAGGGGAAGGGGCAACCTAGTGCAGATCACATACACGAGGGAAGAGCACTCCAGGCAGAGGGAGCCAGCTGGAGGTAACCACCTGGCATTCTCAAGAACCAGCAAGAAGGCCCAGGAGGCGGGGAGGAGTGAGTGAGAGGAGACTGGTAGAAGGCATTAGGTCAGAGATGTAACCTGGGAGGCCTGGGGGCGCTGGAACAAGGAGCAGGAGCGGGCAGCCCGGGGAGGCCAGGTGAGGACTCCAGCCTTTATTAGGAGGGAGCCTTGGGGGTGGTATTAGAAAGCAGAGACATTACTTTGCCAACAAAGGTCCATTTAGTCAAGGGTACAGTTTTTCCAGTAGTCATGTATGGATGTGAGAGTTGGACTATAAAGAAAGCTGAGCGTTGAATAATTGATGCTTTTGAACTGTGATGTTGGAAAAGACTCTTGAGAGTCCCTTGGACTGCAAGGAGATCCAACCAGTCCATCCTAAAAGAAATCAGTCCTGAATATTCATTGGAAGGACTGATGCTGAAGCTGAAACTCCAATACTTTGGCCACCTGATGCAAAGAACTGACTCATTTGAAAAGACCCTGATGCTAGGAAAGATCGAAGGCGGGAGGAGAGGGGACGACAGACGATGAGATGGTTGGATGGCATCACTGACTCAATGGACATGACTTTGGGTAAACTCTGGGAGTTGGTGATGGACAGGGAGGCCTGGCGTGCTGCAGTCCATGGAGTTGCAAAGAGTCAGACATGACTGAGTGACTGTTTTCCTTTTTCTTTCTTTCTATGGGGTGGTGGGGACACTACTGAGGAGCAAGAAAGCCCGTGAACTGTCCACTGCTGCACTTCCAGAGAGAGAGGTGAGGATGCCAACGAGCCAGGCTTCTGGCCAAAGGTTTGTAAATTGAGTGTGTAACCCTCAGGGCTGGTTGTTGATATTGTTTAGTCGCTCAGTCAATCATGTCTGACTCTTTGCAATCCTATGGACTGCAACACACCAGGCTTCCCTGTCCTTCACTTTCTCCTGGAGCTTGCTCAAAGTCATGTCCATTGAGTTGATGATGCCATCCAACCGTCTCATCCTGTGTCATCCCCTTCTCCTCCTGCATTTTTTCCAACATCAGGGTGTGTCCAATGAGTCTGTTCTTCACATCAGGTGGCCAAAGATTTGAGCTTCAGCTTCAGCATCAGTTCTTCCAATGAATATTCAGGGTTGATTTCCTTTAGGATTGACTGGTTTGATCGCCTTGCAGTCCAAGGGACTCTCAAGAGTCTTCTCTAGCACCACAGTTCAAAAGCATCAGATCTTTGGCACTCAGCTTTCTTTATGGTCCAACTCTCACATCTGTATATGACTACAGGAAAAACCATAGCTTTGACTAGACAGACCTTTGTTGGCAAAGTAATGTCTCTGCTTTTTAATATGCTGTTTAGGTTTGTCATAGCTTTTCTTCCAAGGAGCAAGTGTCTCTTAATTTCATAGCTGTAGTCACTGTCTGCAGTGATTTTGGAGCCCAAGAAAATAAAGTCTGTCACTTTTTTTCCCCATTTATTTGCCATTAAGTGATGAGACTGGATGCCATGATCTTACTTTTTTGAATGTTGAGTTTTAAGCTAACTTTTTCACTCTCCTCTTTCACCTTCATCAAGAGGCTCTTTAGTTCCCCTTTGCTTTCTCCCATAATGGTAGTGTCATCTGCATACCTAAGGTTATTGATGTTTCTCCCAGCAATCTTGATTCCAATTTGTGCTTCATCCAGACTGGCATTTTGCATGATATGCTCTTCATATAAGTTAAATAAACAAGGTGACAATATTCATCTTTGATATACTTCTTCCCCAATTTGGAACCAGTCCGTTGTTCCATGTCTGGTTCTGTGTTGCTTTTTGCAGGGCTAGTTGGCGGGCAGCTTTAGTCCGTGTCTGCTGCCCTCTTGTGGACGTGCGGGAGGTCACCTCAGCCTGCTTTCAGCTTTTGCCTGCAGGCTATGGACTTAGCAGGTTCATCTACAACTTGGGGCTATAAAAACTCGTGTTACAGAAGGTGGAGGTGTCAGGCACTTGGAGGAGGCAACTGATTAATTTTGAGACAGGACGGCAGGGGTTAACTATGGTATAAATAGAAGCTGGGGCAGGTCTGTGTGGTGTTTTCTAGCAGCCCTGGTTGGCAGCATCCAGGAGGGAGGTGAGCTGCAGGATGCACCAGGCCGAACGCTGTGGAACAGGTGCTGCAGAGAGGGGGTCAAGGTGGAGACACAGGGTGCTTGCCAGTGATCAGTGATAAGGGCCCTGGCCCTTCGAGTTTGCAGAAAAGAATTTCCATAAAGACAGAAAGTAGTGACGCAAGTAAAGCGTTTCTTAGGAGGAAAAAGAGTACAGTACGTGTGGATAGACACATGGGCAGATTCAGAGGGAGAGTCCCTGTCGCACCCTGGTGGCAGTTTGAGTTATTTTTATGTGCTGTTTCCTCCGGGTTTCCTTTGGCCAATCATTCTGACTTGCCTGGTTCACAGTCCATATTTGATGTACCTCAGGATCCTCCCAGGTGTGCGTACGCATCTCTTGGCCAAGATGAATTCTACCGCAAAGGCCTATGGGTAGAACATCCCTTGACATGACTCCCCTTTGGCCTCCAAGGAGCCTTCTCTATGCATGTGCGGTCGGGGAGGTCTCCTGACTTTGGAAAAGAGAAATATGTGGTCTATGCAGGCTCCGGCCTCCTCCCTGCTATTCTTACCTTGGAGTTTAGGAGGTCAATAGAGAATGAATCTCCAATTGCTTGAGCGTGGGGGCATATTTGCCTCCTGCCTCAGCTGAAAGCATTGCTGCTGTAGAAACCTAGGAGCCTGCACTCTGGCAGCTGCTGCAACTTCCTCCCTCCGCCACAAGCCCAAGGTCACCCACCGCTACTGCTGACACTGCCAGAAGAGTCACTGGGAGCAGGGGGAAAAAGAGGCTTCTCGAAGCTGGCAAAGCAGTCCAGAGGGTGTAGCTTTCAAGCTTCTAGCTCCTTCTGTGTGGAAGCGAGCACTGCAGTCCAGGGGCCGTACCAGCCTCTCAACTGCTGTGTACCCTCCCGCCTTCTCTCTTTGGTTCCTCCAGTGCCTTCCAACATCCTCTTACTCAACTTTCTGCATCAAATCCTTCTTCTGTTAGAATTTTCTGTATTGTGTTGGTCTGTCTATGCATAAACTATGGTTTGGGGCAAATCAGGTATTTGGGGACCTGAGGTGTATTCAAAAGGGGAGAGTAATTCTCTTTAAGAAAAGGAATGCAACATTATGAATAAAAAATGAGCTTTCTTAGCTTTATGGTAAAATCACCCTAAATGCCCTATGTAGACACTTGCACATGTGTATCAGAGACATGGCTGAGTATGTTCACACTGTAATAGGAAAAAACCCATGAGTATTGATAGGAAGATGGATAAACACAGGGAGAGCCAATATTTTATATTAAAATGACACAGCTTCTCCTCTAACTCTATCTAAAGATTCAATACAGTATTGATCAAGTTACAGCAAGGTTAAATAAAACACAGTAATGTTAGTTGCTCAATCATGTCCAACTCTTTGCAACCCCATGGACTGTAGTCTGCCAGGCTCCTCTGTCCATGGGATATGGGATTCTCCAGGCAAGAATACTGGAGTGGGTTGCCATGCCCTTCTACAGAGTATCTTCCTGACCCAGGAATCAAACCTGGGTCTCCTGCATTAGCAGGCAGATTTTTTTTTTTTTTAAAATCTGAGCCACTAGGGAAGCCTGAACAAAATACGCTACTTCTAAAAGTGACCTGGGGGATTCCCTGGTGGTCCAGTCGTTAGGACTCCACACTTCCACTGCCAGGGGCCTGGGTTCAATCTGTGATTGGGGAACTAAGATCCCTACAAGCTGCATGGCATAAAATAAAATAGTATCCCTTACTTCACCCCAGACACAAAAATCAAATACAGATGGACTAAAGGCTTAAATGTAAAAAGAAAAACTTCACAACTTTTGGAGAAAATCTTATATATCCTTATGACCTTTGGGGTAAGGAAGACTTTCTTAAACAGCTCATACAATAAAGGACAATTTTGATAAATTTGGGATCATCAAAAGATAATGCATATGGAGAAGGGAATGGAAACCCACTCCAGTACTCTTGCTTGGGAAATCCCATGGACAGAGGAGCCTGGCGGGCTACAGTCTGTGGGGTCACAAAGAGCTGGACACAACTGAGCAACTGAACACAACAACACACAATCAGGCAGATTGTGACTTGGGGAAATAGTTCTTGATGGAAATGTGGCATAAAATGGAGAATGATGTAGCAATATGCAATATAGAATTTTGTAAGAAATTAAAATTTGTGTACAGAAAAATAGTTGCAAATATTCAAACAATAAAATCTGTGGCTAAATGGAAAAAAAAATAATCCACAGACTTCCATTTCCATCCAAGTTAAAGTAACAAGGACTAGATTTACCTTCTTGCTTAAAACCACCCCCCCCCCAAAAAAGCAAAATATGCGAATATATGAAAGAACAACTTTAAAGACATTGGATATCAGGTAGCAAAGGACAGTGATCCATGAGAAAAGGGAAAATAACAAAGTGAACCCTCTGATTGTCCCAGCTCACTGCCTCAAATTTCCACGCAGGGAGGAGGAGCTAAGGTGTAGAGATCCTGGAGTGGAAAAGATGGAGCTGAGAGCCTGGGGAGACCAAGGCTGCCACAGACGTCGGCCCCAGCACCAGAGAAGAGAGAGTTGCAAAGAGAGAGAACCCAGAGACCTGAAGAGAGTCACCCTCTAGTATTCAGCATGTAAGGGAACTACCCAGGGCTGGGGGAAGAAGCATCAAAAAGAATGAGAGAACTAAATAAACTAGGAATGGAAGAGAACTTCCTCAACCTGATCCAGGGCATCGGTGAAGAAACCACTGTTGCTATCAAATGCAATAGTGAAAGATTGGACACTTCTCTGCTAAGAGGAGGAACAAAACAAGGATGACTGCCCTTGCCACTCCTACTCTACGTTGCATCGGAGGCTCGGGTTGGGCCAAGTAGGCAAGAAAATAAAAATGAGAAATCCAGATTGGAAAGAAAGAAGTAAAACTACCTTTACTTGCAGATGACAAGGTCTGATATATAAAAAATCCTGAGGAATCTACTAAAAATCTGTTCGAACAAATACTTCATCAGGGTTGCAGGATACATGATAGACAAAATTGTATTTTTATACACTTGCAATGAATAACCTGAAAAATAAAATTAGAGTTTCTATTTGCAATTGCATAAAAAAGAATGAAACTTACAGGAATAAACATAACAAGTACAAACCTTATACTCTGAAAGTTGTAAAACGCTGAAGGAAATTAAAGGAGATCTAAATGAATGTAGAAGTATTCCAGGCTGATGAATCAAAAAAGCTTAGCATCATTAAGACAGCAATGTGCTTCAGATTCATCTACAGATTCAACATAATCCTTATCAGAATCCCAGATGACAGAGATTCTTACTTCACATCATGTACAAAAATTAACTCAAGATGGATCGATGACATAACTGTAAGAGTTCAAACTACATAATTCTTAAAAGACAGCACAAGTGTAAATCTTCATGATCTGGGATTTGGAAGTGGATTCTTAGATACGACACCAAAAGCTCAAGCAAACAAAGGAAAAACGGTAAATACGTTCAGTTCTGTTCAGATCAGTCGTTCAGTCGTGCCCGACTCTTTGCGACCCCATGGACTGCAGCACACAAGGCTTCCCTGTTCTTCACCAACTCCCAGAGCTTGCTCAAACTCATGTCCATTGAGTAGGTGATGCCATCCAACCGTCTCATCCTCTGCTGTCCCCCTTTCCACCTGTCTTCAAGCTTTCCCAGCATCAGGGTCTTTTCCAATGAATCAGGCCTTCGCATCAGGTGGCCAAAGAATTGGAGTTTCAGCTTGAACATCAGTAGTTCCAATGAATATTCAGGACCGATTTCCTTTAGGAGGGACTGGTTGGATCTCCTTGCAGTCCAAAGGACTCTCAAGAGTCTTCTCCAACACCACAGTTCAAGAGCATCAATTCTTTGGCGCTCAGCTTTCTTTATAATCCAACTCTCACATCCATACATGACAACTGGAAAAACCATAGCTTTGACTACACAGACCTTTGTCTGCAAAGTAATGTCTCTGCTTTTTAATATGCTGTCTAGGTTGGTCATAGAATTTCTTCCAAGGAGCAAGCCTCTTTTAATTTCATGGCTGCAGTCACCATCTGCAGTGATTTTGTAGCCTAAGAAATACAGTCTGTCACTGTATCCACTGTTTCCCCATCTATTTGCCATGAAGTGATGGGACCAGATGCCATGATCTTCGTTTTTTGAATGTTGAGATTTAAGCCAATTTTTCACTCTCCTCTTTCACTTTCATCAAGAGACTCTTTAGTTCTTCTTTGCTTTCTGCCATAATGGTGGTGTCATCTGCATATGTAGGGTTATTGATATTTCTCCCGGCAGTCTTGATTCCAGCTTGTGCTTCATCCAGTCCAGTGTTTCTCATGATGTACTCTGCATATAAGTTAAATAAGCAGGGTGACAATATACAGCCTTGATGTACTCCTTTCCCGATTTGGAACCAGTCTGTTTTTCCATGTCCAGTTCTAATTGTTTCTTCTTGACCTGCATACAGATTTCTCAGGAGGCAGGTCAGGTGGTCTGGTATTCCCATCTCTTTCAGAATTTTCCAGTTTGTTGTGATCCACACAGTCAAAGCCTTTGGCGTAGTCAATAAAGCAGAAATAAATGTTTTTCTGGAACTCTGTTGCTTTTTTGATGATCCCCAATGGATGTTAGCAATTTGATCTCTGGTTCCTCTGGCTTTTCTAAATCCAGCTTGAACATCTGGAAGTTCATGGACGGGTCATGGTGGAGAGGTCTGACAGAATGTGGTCCCCTGGAGAAGGGAATGGCAAGCCACTTCAGTATTCTTGCCTTGAGAACCCCATGAACAGTATGAAAAGGCAAAAAGATAGGACACTGAAAGATGAACTCCCCAGGTGGGTAGGTGCCCAATATGCTACTGGAGAAGAGGGGAGAAATGACTCCAGAAAGAATGAAGAGACGG
This sequence comes from Aepyceros melampus, assembly GCA_006408695.1. Taxonomy (NCBI): domain Eukaryota; kingdom Metazoa; phylum Chordata; class Mammalia; order Artiodactyla; family Bovidae; genus Aepyceros; species Aepyceros melampus. Next base: position 88,770 of record SJXQ01008463.1, read on the forward strand.
AGCCAAAGCAAAAACAATACCCAGTTTTGGATGTGACTAGTGATGGAAGTAAAGTCCAGAGAACAATATTGCATAGGTACCTGGAATGTTAGGTCCATGAATCAAGCAAGGTAAATTGGAAGTCGTCAAACAAGAGATGGCAAGCGTGAATGTCAACATGTTAGGAATCAGTGAACTAAAATGGACTGGAATGGGCGAATTAACTCAGATGACCATTATATCTACTACTGTGAGCAAGAATCCCTTAGAAGAAATGGAGTAGCCATCATAGTCCACAAAAGAGTCTGAAATGCAGTACTTGGGTGTAATCTCAAAAGTGACAGAATGATCTCTGTTTGTTTCCAAGGCAAACCATTCAATATCACGGTAATCCAAGTCTCTGCCCCAACCAGTAATGCTGAAGAAGCTGAAGTTGAATGGTTCTATGAAGACCTACAAGACCTTATAGAACTATCACCCAAAAATTATGTCCTCTTCATTACAGGGGACTGGGATGCAGAAGTAGGAAGTCAAGAGATACCTGGAGTAACAAGGCAAATTTGGCCTTGGAGTACAAAATGAAATAGGCAATGAAATGAAATGAATTAGGCAAAGGCTAATAGAGTTTTGCCAAGAGAATGCACTGGTCATAGCAAACACCCTCTTCCAACAACACAAGAGAAGACTCTATAAGACCAGGAGCTGACTATGGCTCAGATCATGAACTCCTTATTGCAAAATTCAGACTTAAATTGAAGAGAGTGGGGGAAACCACTAGATCATTTGGGTATGACCTAAATCAAATCCCCAATGATTATACAGTGGAAGTGAGAAATAGATTCCAGGTATTAGATCTGACAGACGGAGTGCCTGAAGAACTATGGACAGAGGCTCGTGACATTGTACAGGAGGCAGGGATCAAGACTATCCCCAAGAAAAAGAAATGCAAAAGGCAAAATGGTTGTCTGAGGAGGCCTTACAAATAGCTGAGAAAAGAAGAGAAGCTAAAGGCAAAGGAGAAAAGGACAGATATACCCATCTGAATGCAGAGTTTCAAAGAATAGCAAGGAGAGATGAGAAAGGTTTCCTCAGTGATCAATGCAAAGAAATAGAGGAAAACAGTAGAATGGGAAAGACTAGAGATCTCTTCAAGAAAATTAGAGACACCAAGGGAACATTTCATGCAAAGATGGGCACAAGAAAGGAAAGAAATTGTTTGGACCTAACAGAAGCAGAAGATATAAGAGGTGGCAAGAATACACAGAAGAATATACAGAAAAGAATGTATAAGAATACAAAGAAGAATATACAGAAAAGATCTTCATGACCCAGATAACCACGATGGTGTGATCACTCACCTAGAGTCAGATATCCTGGAATGTGAAGTCAAGTGGGCCTTAGAAAGCATCACTACAAACAAAGCTAGTGGAGGTGATGGAATTCCAGTTGAGCTATTTCAAATCCTAAAAGATGATGCTGTTAAGGTGTTGCACTCAATATGCCAGCAAATTTGGAAAACTCATCAGTGGCCACAGGACTGGAAAAGATTGATTTTCCTTCTAATCCCAAAGAAAGGCAATGCCAAAGAGTGTAAATACATTGGACTTTATCAAAACTGTAACCTTTTTTGCTTCAAAGAACATCAAGAAAATGGGGGGGGGGAGTGAAAAGATGACTCACGGTTGCAGAAAAATGCATAAATTTATTCCTTCAAAATGAGTATTCTCATACCTCAGAGACAGCATGGGTTCACTTGTAGACCACCACAATGAAGTGAATATCACAATAAAGGGAGTCACATGAATTTATGTGTTTCCCAGTGCATAAAAAAGTTTAGTTTACATTATACTATTGATGCTGAAACTGAAGCTCCAATACTTTGGCCACCTGATGCAAAGAGCCAGCTCACTGGAAAAGATCCTGACACTGGGAAAAATTGAAGACGGGTGGAAAAGGGGACAACAGAGGATGAGATGGTTGGATGACATCACCGACTCGATGGACATGAGTTTCAGCAAGCTCTGGGAGTTGGTGAAGGATAGGGAAGCCTGGTGTGCTTCAGTCATGGGGTTGCAAAGAGTCAGACACAACTGAGCGACTGAAAAAATACTAGTCTCTTAGGTGTGCGATATCTTTTTGTCTCAAAAGCTAACGACTTGGCAAACCAGAGAAACTAAAGGACATATTATTAAAAGAATGGAAGAACAGAATTATTTATTAGAAATTGTTCCATGATTTGGAGGAGGTTTGTATGGAATTGAATGTGTGAATTACACAGTGGGTAATTTTGTTTATTGAAGTATATTGAATTGACATGCTTTCAGTTGTACAGAAGTTATTGATCTATCTATATATAACTAAAAATAGATAAAGATAACTAGATAGTTTTTTCCATTATACGTTATCCGCAGATGTTGAATATACTGACCTGTGCTACAAGGTAGGTCCTTGTTGGCTATCTAAATTATGCGTAGAATAATGTGTATGTTAGGGTGCGGCAGTTACATCACAGTACTTTGGGTTGCATTTCCTTAATTGTTAGAGATAGTGAGCACGTCTGGTTGCACTAAGCTTGGTTCAGCTCTAGGAGGGCCCCCACCCCCATTTCCCCATCCCCCACCTGGA
>SJXQ01008463.1:91637-103832 GCA_006408695.1 Aepyceros melampus
CAGGCAACACAGGTCCCCAGGGGAGAGATTTGAAGCAACAAGAAGGGAACTAGACATGATTCTAGACCACAAGGGAAGTCTTTAAAATAGACAGATAGGTGTATATCTATATACAGAGACATACACACACACAAACATACACACACATACATATATATATGTACCTGTGAATGCCAGCCTTCTAATGTATTCCTCCACCCTCACCTTTCCACTTGGTAATCTTAAGTTTGTTTTCTAAGTCTGTGAGTCTGTTCCTGTTTTGCAAATGATTTCAATTTATATCAGTTTTTCAATTCCAACTTTAAGTAGTAACATTTGTCTTTCTCTAAGTTCCCTTGGTATGATAGTGTCCAGGTGATGTTTGGTTGTCAGTTTTGTTTGCGTTTCTTTAATAATTAGATATGTGGATGGAACATGGTATTCTGTGCTGTTTTTTAAAGGGTATGAGTACAGTTTTCCCTCTTGAAATTGAATTCTTGAAAATTGGCCCTGATTTTATTTTTTAATGTTTCTTTATTCATGTATTTGGCTGTGTGGGGTCTTAATGTGGCCTTGGGAGCTGCTGGGTCTTAGTTCCTGGACCAGGGATGGAACCAGTTTCCCATGCATTGGAAGGAGGATTCCTACCCACTGGAGCACAAGGGAAGTCCCAAGCCTGTCTTCTTTTGAATTCTTTTTTGATTCCCTGCCTTTTGACACTTCTTGAGGGCTGCTGTCCGTTACAGCCCCACAGGCTTTGTGAATATGAAGGACCTCTAAGTGTTGGTGGTTGTAAAGTTATTATTAGGAGAAATGTCTACAAGGCGGCAGCACTTCCTTATGCCCTACTCGAACGCAAGCAAGCGGAACTTCCAAAGTCCAGTTCCTTGGTTGTAAACGAGACTGGAATGTGCCAGCATAAACACCCAAGGGCTTGTATTCCATTATTTCTTTACCCTCACCTTTCTCCCAACCCCCTGCAAGGAATCCCAAACCGCTATATACTTCGGCTGCTGGTTTAAATACCAGCAGCAACTCTAAGGAGGAGGCTGACCATGGGAGCGTCAGGTCCAGGAGATGTGGAGACCAGGTGACTTTTCAGACCTCTTCCAGGCCAGAGGGTCCAGCGTCCTTTGGATGCACTTGGCTTGGTTTACCTTTAGGGGCCCCCCTATCTCGAGATAGTGGTTTTCTCCAGAGGGGACGAGGTGCTACCGGGGCATGGAAGGTGTCACTCATCTGTGGCACATTCTCCACTGCTCCCGGTGCCCCAGGACACTCCAGGCTTGAAACCCAAACCCGCTCAGGCTTTCTGGAGGTGACCCAGCACAGGACACTGAGGCCTGCGCAGAATGCGGTAGGTATTTCTTTCTTGTTTCCCTTTCTATTTACAAATTTGGGCTTTATATTGGAGTGTAATTGATTTACAATGTTTCGTTTGTTTTAAATGTACAGCAAGGTGATACATTTTTATATATACAGAGAGCTGTTCTTTTATGGATTCTTATCCTGTTCAGCTTATTGGCCAATGTTGTATTGAGTTCCCTGTGCTCACAGTAGATCCCAGGTGACTATTTTATATGTGAATATATATATAAGTTCAGTTCAGTCGCTAGTCATGTCTGACTCTTTGTGACGCCATGGACTGCAGCACTGCCAGGCTTCCCTGTCGATATATGTATATATATACACACACACACATATCTAAGTGTGTATCTGTGAATGCCAACCTTCTAACTTACTGCTCCTCACTCCCCTTGCCCCTGGGTAATCATTAGTTTGTTTTCTAGGGCTGTCAGTCTGTTCCTACTTGTAAATAAGTTAAATTTTATCAGATTTTCAAATTCACACATAAATGGTAACATACGATGTTTTTTTCTCTTAGTTAACTTTGTATGATCACGTCTAGGTCCATCGTTGTTGCTGCAAGTGGCATAATTTCACTCTTTTCTAGAGTAATATTGCATTGTAAATATGGGCCATATCTCCTTTCTCTGTTCCTGTGTCATTGGGCGTTTTGGTGACTTCCCTGTCCTGGTACTGTAGGTAGTGCTGCAGTGCTCCTGGAGGACATGTGACTTTTCGAATGATGGTTTCATCCAAATAGGCCCAGAAGTGGAACTGCAGGATCCTAATGTAGCTCTGGTTTTCCTTTCCTATGGCGCTTCCATAGCACCTTATCAGCTATTTACATTCCCACACAGGCACAGGAGAGAAGATTTCCTTTTCTCCATGCCCCTCTCATATTGATTTTTGTAGATTTTTGCAGGTGGCCGTTTCTGTCTGGTTGGAGAAGACACCCAGTTGTCAGTTTCACTTACATTTCTTAAATAATTAGCAATGTGGAGCATGTTATCCTGTGCTTTTGTATTAAACAGTGTGAGTGTAGTTTCCCTCTTGCAATTGGATTCTTGAAAGTTGGCTCTGTTTTTTTTAAAACATTTATTCATTTGTTTGGCTATGTCAGGTCTTAGAGCAGGCTTAGTAGCCCCATGGCAATGTGGGATCTTAGTTCCAGGACCAGGGATTGACCAGGTGTCCAGTGCATTGGAAGGCAAATTCCTAACCTCTGGACCACAAGGGAAGTCCCAAGTCTGCCCTCTTTTGAATTCTTTATCGATTCCCTGCCTTTTGCCATTTCCTAAGGGGAGGTGTCCTTTACAGACCGCAGGCTCTATGAGTATGAAGTGCCCTTCAACTGCAGTGGACTGTCCTGGTGGCTCAGTGGTAAAGAATCCGCCTGCAATGCTGGAAATGTAGATGTGTGGGAGATGCGGGTTCTATCCCTGGAGTCAGGAAAATCCCCTGGAGGAAGAAATGGCAACCTTCTCCAGTATTCCTGCCTGGAAAATTCTAGAGAGGCCTGGCGGGCTATAGTCCACGGGGATCACAAAGAGGTGGACACGACTCAGCACACCCACCTTGTTGCAGATTAAGCTGCATGGTTGTCAAGTTGTTCTGCGGCGTGGCCACAAGGGGGCAGCACGTCCTCGTGCCTCACTCTGATAACACTTGTCTTGTTCAGTCGCCCAGTCTTGTTCAACTCTTTCCGACGCCATGGACTGCAGCACACCAGGTTTCCTTATTTTCACTAGCTCCAGATATAAATGATATGGAGAAAAATAAAAGAGGGGTGAGGGGAAAGGACAAGAATTGCTGGGGAAGGGACAGTTAAGAACTTAAATAGGATGCTTAGGGAACTTCAGTTCAGTCGCTCAGTTGTGTCTGACTCTTTGCGACCCCATGGTCTGCAGAATACCAGCCCTCCTTGTCCATCATCAACTCCTGGAGTTTACCCAAACTGATGCCCATTGAATCAGTGATGCCATCCAACCATCTTATCCTCTGTCGTCCCCTTCTCCTCCCTCCTTCAATCTTTCCCAGCATCAGGATCTTTTCAAATGAGTCAGCTCTTCACATCAGGTGGCCAAAGTATTGGAGTTTCAGCTTCAACATCAGTCCTTCCAATGAACACTCAGGACTGATCTCCTTTAGGATGGACTGGTTGGATCTCCTTGCAGTCCAAGGGACTCTCAAGAGTCTTCTCCAACACCACAGTTTAAAAGCATCAATTCTTCAGTGCTCAGCTTTCTTTATGGTCCAACTCTCACATCCATACATGACAATTGGAAAAACCATAGCTTTGACTAGATGGGCCTTTGTCGGCAAAGCAATGTCTCTGCTTTTTAAGATGCTGTCTAGGTTGGTCACAACTTTCCTTCCAAGGAGAAAGCATCTTTTAATTTCACGGCTCCAGTCACCATCTGCAGTGATTTTGGAGCCCCCCTCCCAAATAAAGTCTCTCACTGTTTCCGCTGTTTCCCCATCTATTTGCCATGAAGTGATGGGACCAGATGCCATGATCTTAGTTTTCTGAATGTTGAGCTTTAAGCTAACTTTTTCACTCTCCTCTTTCTCTTTCATCAAGAGGCTCTTTAGTTCTTCTTCACTTTCTGCCACAAGGGTTGTGTAATCTGCGTATCTGTATATCTGAGGTTATTGATATTTCTCCCGGCATTCTCGATTCTACCTTATGCTTCATCCAACCCAGCGTTTCTCTTGATGTACTCTACATATAAATTAAATAAGCAGGGTGACAATATACAGCCTGGTGTACTCCTTTTCCTATTTGGAACCAATCTGTTGTTCCATGTCCAGTTCTAACTGTTGCTTCCTGACCTGCATACAGATTTCTCAAGAGGCAGGTCAGGTGGTCTGGGATTCCCATCTCTTTCAGAATTTTCCAGTTTATTGTGATCCACACAGTCAAAGCCTTTGGTGTAGTCAATAAAGCAGAAATAGATGTTTTTCTGGAACTCTCTTGCTTTTTATATGATCCAGTGGAAAATTGGAAGCTTAGGGAAGGCCTCTCAGATAAACTGACATGTGAACAAAGACCTGAAAGAAGTGGCGGGTTTTTTTTTGTTGTTTTAACGGCTGCAGCCTAGGGAGGGGGAACAGTGTAAAAACCTCAAAGAGAAGCATGCAGGGCGTGTTCCAACCCTACTTGGTCAGTGACCCTACCCTGATAACCTGTCTTATTCCAAAACCTACCCCCATCCCACCGTTATTCCTTTATCCAGCTTCATTTCCCCCCCCACATAGAATTTTTCAATGTATTATTCCATGTTTATTACTTCTGTTTTCTGTTTTGTGCGAGAGCGGGAGTCTTCGCCGGTCTGGTTCGCCCATTGCAGCCAAAGCGTTTAGTAGTTTGAGGCACACCGCAGGAGCTTGACAGGAGGCTCTGGGATGAGAAGAACGCGCGGTCGAGTGAGGGAAGAAGAGACCCGACCTCCTGATGCCTTGGTCGGGGGAAACTGCGAGTGAAAGGCAGGTAAGAAACCCGTACGACTCAGCCTCCAGGTTCCCTGGCCTGGTGCGCGTCTCTGCGCATGCGCCGAGAGCGGCCGAGCCGCGCGTCTCATTGGGCTGCGGCCGGCGGAATTGCGCATGCGCACTTCTCCCGCGTGGCCCTGTGTGGTGGGTTTTGCTCTCCAGCCTCCGCCGTATCCGTGACAGCCCATCTTCCCATCCGGGGCCCCCGTGCGTTCCGGAGCTCGGAATGTTCCCAGAACTCAATAACCTTCTCAATACCACCCCTGAAGGGGCGGAGCAGGTAAGAAGTCGCAGGTCGAGGAGGAGGTTGGATTCTGGGAGCGCGGCGCACCGCACACCCGGATGAAGCGCGCGCGGACCCGTGGGAAATCACGTGACGTCCGTGGCCCGGGGGCGCTTGGGAGTTGTAGTCCGCAGTGGGCCCGCCCCCGGGGCTAGGCTGGACACTTAGGCCTGCGCAAGGTGGGCATCCTGCGCCTTTTCGGTCGCGTGCGCCCTTGAAAGACCACAGGAAGCACGTTATATGTTTGGGTTGACTTAAGTGTATAGGCGACCCTTGTGCGTGTTCAGCGTGGTGGGAGTCCCAGCGCTCTAACAGAGGTTGTTGCTGGTGGTTTAGTCACTCTGTCGTGTCCGACTCTTTGTGACCCCATGGACCGTAGCCCGCCAGTCTCTTCTGTCCGTGGGATTCTCCAGGGAAGAATACTGGAGTGGATTACCATTCCCTTCTCTGGGGGATCTTCCCAACACAGGGATGGAACTGTCTCTTGCCTTAACAAGTGGATTCTTGACCACCAAGCCACTTGGGACCCGCCCCCTCCTACGCCCCCCATCACAAGGGAGCAACTTCTTAACGACCTTAAGCCTCCTCTGTCCCGGGAGCACTCGGCAGGTTTCAGCGAACGCTTCTGCTCGTCTTCCTCCCGATGTTTTTGAACAGTGCTCTCTGAGCTGCTCGCAGCCAACGTTTGATTGCACAGCCCGCCTTTGGCACGACAACCTCCCTGCTCTGTTTTCTTCGCGCTCTCCTTCCCACGGTCTGTAGCATCTCAAAAACGTTCACGCGTTAGCCCGAGGGTTGCCTCTCCTAGGAACATAGGTGGTTTATTTCATAACTCCTGTCTTTCTGATGAAATGGTAAGCTCGTCCAGGCAGCCAAGACACCTAGTGTGTAAAGCCTTTTTGTTACTCCATAGTCCCACTCAAGTAGTTTTCAGTAAATCCTTGTGCATTTTAATTGCCCCGCAGTTTTTCTATGCCCAAGCCTCCAGATGGCGTTGCTTACCTTGCCAGTTACTACTAGCACCTCTAAAGCCAAACCGAGGGCCACCGTCAGGGATAGAAGTGGGCACCAGGAAATGACAGCGCCAGGGGTAATCCTCAGAGTCTGCTAGTGTAATCTTTCATATTTTATGAGAGGAAAAAATATCAGGACAATAGAGAGATGACCTTCCCTATCACTGACAAGGAACAAAGGAGCAGGACAGCCAGATCCTACAAAGGTCATCTTTAGAGGTCTTTCCAGGGCTCTCCACAATGAGAGCTCTGCCTGACACAGTTTCCAAGGCCACTGGGAGGAGGACTTTGATCCTGGCTGTCTCTTGGAACAACTGCTTTCTCCTCCCCTGCCTATGGGACAGAATTGACAGGAGGATTAGAGTTAGGGAGGACATTGGATTAGATGACCTTTTAGAAGACCCCTTGCAATCTGGAAAGTTCGTGATTTTTATTGGGTTCTGATGGTAAAATATTACTTTGTTCAGGATTTAATTCTCTCAATGGCAACCCACTCCAGTACTCTTGCCTGGAAAATCCCATGGATGGAGGAGCCTGGTAGGCTGCAGTCCATGGGGTCGCGAAGAGTCGGACACGACTGAGCGACTTCACTTTCACTTTTCACTTTTCATGCACTGGAGAAGGAAATGGCAACCCACTCCAGTATTCTTGCCTGGAGAATCCCAGGGACGGAGGAGCCTAGTGGGCTGCCGTCTATGGGGTTGCACAGAGTTGGACACAACTGATGCGACTTAGCAGCAGCAGCAGCAGCAAGACTGGAGAGGAGTGAGGAAACGAAGGGATTTTATTCTCCATTGCCTAGGGAAGATGATAGCTTGAGATATGCTTGCCCAAAATGAGTATGTTTAATACAGATCACTTTCATTGTTGGTTTTTCTATAATTTTTACTTATTTTCTTCTTTTTCTGGTTAAATATACAAACACACACACATGAGTCTCCAGGTATAGAAATTTAAGAATAGACACAATCCACTAGATTTTGCCACTCAGTTGACCTCTTTCCAGGGAGTCTAATACATCTTTTTGTGTTCTTAACTTTAGGGGAAGCTGACTCTACTCTGTGATGCCAAGACAGATGGCAGTTTCCTTGTGCACCACTTTCTCTCCTTCTACCTCAAAGGTATAAGACTATCGAAAAAGAAAACCCAAGGCTGGGGGAGGTAGGGGGAGGGAAAAGGCCTGATTCAGGTAGCACTAGAAATAGTGTTAACTAGTCAGGCCTTTGGTGTTTGGGTAACCAGATGGCTATTTGTTAGTTAATGGGATAACTGGAGCATCTTGTTCCCACCCCTACTATGCCAGAGTCTGCCATGTATTCACTATATCCAGTATTGCCTTCCATTTCTCCACCACCTGTGCAGGCACTGACTCCCTTAGGGCCTTGTGTGGCCTCTTCATTTAATTGATCCTTGGTCCTTGGGTAGTTTGAAGTCTCTAAGCACTCAACCCATTAACACTTTTCCCTGGCAATAGATGCTTCCTAAGGAACAGAGGGGAAAAAAACAAAAACAAAAACCCACAGCTCTGCAGTTCACATACGGAAATCGATTAGAAGAAGAAAATAGCGAAATGAAAAAAAAAAAAAAAAAGACTTACTGATTCTCCTTGAGTCCCCACTGAGCCAGGCCAGAATATAAGGTTGATCTTTGGCACTCTGAGTTGTAATAATTTACAGCTTTGAAAGTGATTTTCCTTTCCAGATGATGTTATTGTCAGCTTATACAGAGCAAGAGCATCTACAGATAAGTTGTTAGAATTAATTAAGTTCATAAGGTAGCTAGAGTTTCTTTGTGTTCTTTATATATCCTCTTGGGTATTAGACTGGTTTAAAAATTCAGTTGTATCTCTGTAACCAACAAGTAGTTAGAAAAATACAGCTTTTTTAAAAGTATAATGTATTTTCAGGGAAACAAACTAAGGTTCCTAGTGATACATCTCACAGGTAAAGTACATCTCAGAAGCAATGAAATAAGATATAATTATTAATATGAAAAAAGTCCATCTTCAAATAAAATTAAGTATGTCAGGTTGCAAGGCATGGGTTCTCTAGATCTGCCTCAGTCTTTTGTTTCCAGAGGCAGGAAGTATCTGAGACTGATTGTAAGTACACAATTGGTTAAAAATCAGTTTATTTTGTTTTCCAGCTAATTGTAAAGTCTGCTTTGTGGCCCTCGTCCAGTCCTTTAGTCACTATAATATCGTGGGGCAAAAGCTGGTAAGTATTTTAGATCTCTGTAATAAGATCCCTGAGTGAGTGTGCGTGCCAGGCATACATATGCTGTCAGGCTGGGCTTCCCTGTTTGGGTTGCAGGGAACTTAGAAAGGGAAGGACTAAGGAAATCATGGGATCCTAAACCCTTTATCTGAAGGGCGAGGGCAGCATCTCTGCATGTTTTGTTCATTTGTCGAGTGTTTAGAACCAGACCTGTTATGGATTAAATCAAACCCTTCTCCACTGAGTCTGGACCAGTTAAGGTTTCTTCCTTCTCAGGGTGAACATTAATCTTGTCCCCAGTGGGTTAGAGATCACAGCTTGATCTCTGCCCAGTTGAGTCCCTCCCACTGTCTCTCCCTTAGTCTAGGGCTTTTGTCACATGCCCCTCACCTCATCTTGGTTTGCCCCTTGTCTTACTGAATGCAGCCAAACAAGAGTAAGATGTCTGAGGGGCTGGTGACCCTCCTGGCACCTCACCTGGCACATTACTTGTGACCTGTGACCAGGTGAATTTCTGGGGCTCTTGTTGTTATGTGTTTTTGGTTTTTGTTTTAAGTCAGGCTCAGAGTGGGAGAGAACCAGGCCACCCATCAGCAGTGATCTTCAAAATGACGGCCTTACTGTCAGTCCTCTTCTCTGATTGGAGGGAAACCAGTGAGAGGGCGAGAGGGTTTCCCATCCTTTGCAGGGAAGGGAGAAGTTCCTGTGCCAGAGGTCAGGGCACAGGCTCAGGGAGCACGGTCGTGTCAGGAGCATGGGTTGCATTCCAGGTCGGTGAGGCATGTGTTTGGCCCTGGCATCTTGAGCTAGGATGAGAAAGGTGTGTATTTTCATATCCGGTTTGGCTGCTTTTCCTGTTACCTTTGACCACCAACACGGCAGGAATGGCATGCACAGCTCTGGGTGTGCCAAGCACTAGAGCGTGAGTTTCCGTCCTCTTGCTGTAGTATTGTTCTTACCTCAGTACAATAGTAATGAGCAAGAACAAAGGAGACGCTCAGGAGTCCTCTCTGCCAGGCCGGCTGTTGTTGCTAATGGTGCTGCACAGTGAACACCCGTGTGTGACTGAGCGATCAAGGCCTGGTCTGGGGACACAAGGAGTCTGAGTTCTATGTCACCTGCTGCTTCTGCGGAACCGCGGGTTACATGTCTGGACAGTGTCACCATCACGGGGTGTTGAAATGCAGATTCCCAGGCCCTGCCCCTAAGGCTTCTAGCTCTGGAGTGGGGCCCAGAGGTCTGCATTTTGATCAGGTATTTCAGGAGATTCTTTTTTTTATTTTTTAATTTTTGGTTAGGTTGGGTCTCCATTGCTGCAGGTGCTTTTCTCTTACTGCGGTGCATGGGCTTCTCATTGCAGTGGGTTCTCTTGCTGGGAAGCACAGGCTCTAGGGCGTGTGGGCTTCAGTAATTCTAGTTCCCAGACTCTAGAGCACATGCTCAACAGTTGTGGTGCGAGGGCTTAATTGCTCTTGACACACGTGGGATCCTCCCAGTTCAGGGATCAAACCCATATCTCCCACGTTAGCAGGGAAATCTTTACCACTCAGCCACCAGGGAAGCCCTCAGGAAATTCTTAATTGCGTGGTTCATAAAGACCCATGTTTACGAAGTGCTGGTCAAGAACAGGGGTTGACCAGCCACAGTCTGCACCCCATGTTTTCTGTACGTGAAGTTTTATTGGAGCACAGCCACCCCCATTTGTGTCTGAGTGGTCTGTGGCTGCTGTGAGAGCAGAGTTGAGCTGTTGCAACAGAGACTGTCACCCTACCACCAGGTTACTATTTACTTTCTGTTTTTAAATGCACTTTATTTTGTAACTACATGCCCTTAAAAAGGCAACTTTATATTACTATCGTAAAGTAAAAGCAGTACTAGATAAAAAATAAGATATAAGCAAAAGGAAGTAAGTTTTTTAAAAAAATGTGACAAGTAGAGACTTCGCTGGTGGTCCAGTGGCTAAGACTTTGTGTCCCCAGTGAAAGGGGCCCAGATTCAATACCTGGTCAGGGAACTAGACCCCTCATGTTGCAGCGAAAGAGCCTGCATGCCACAACTAAGACCCAGCGCAGGCAAATAAGAAAAGAGTACAAAATATATATATTTTAAAAGAGAATGTGAGAACTCCATGCAAATGCTCATCTGCCAGTAGCACAGGGGTTGTGTGTGGGGAGCACCCAGGGGAGACGAGACCGGGGCTCCCACGTCAGGCAGCCACACACGTCTGCAGGGCTCCAAACGGGCCTGGAGCCCTCGCAGGAGCTGGAGTCCTGGAGTCAGGAGCCCCTTGGTGCCAAGTCCTCTTCGATGAGGCCCCCGCCAGCCTGGGAACTCACTCTCCTCTCCGTGGTCGGGTGCAGGGTGTCAGCCTGACCGCAGCGAGGGAACGCGGGCAGCTGGTGGTCCTCGAGGGTCTCAAGTCCGCGGTGGACGTCTTCTTCCGGCCCCGGGAGGAGCCGCACCCCCTGCAGTTCCTCAGGTCAGTCAGCCCGCCGCCCAGCCCAGAGCACACCCGCAGGTGGGCTCCGCCCCAGGTCTCCTTGTAACCCCCTTTCTCTCTCCCCGGTGAGTGGGAGGGCAGAGCGGGCTGCAGGAGGCAGGTACTGCCTGGGTGTCACAGCATCACTCAAGGTCCTCGCCTCTGCCAGAGGCTGTGTGCCTGTCCCGGAAGCTGGGAAAGCTAAGGAGCCCACGAAGGCAGGAGATCCTGCATGCTGCAACTAAGAACCAGCACAGCCAAATCAATAAATGAAGGTGAAGTCGCTCAGTCGTGTCCGACTCTTTGCGACCCCGTGGACTGTAATGTACTAGGCTTCTCTGTCCATGGGATTCTCCAGGCAAGAATACTGGAGTGGATTGCCATTTCCTTCTCCAAGGGATCTTCCCAACCCAGGGATCGAACCTGGGTCTCCGCATTGGAGGCAGACGCTTTAACCTCTGAGCCACCAGGGAAGCCCCTAAAATCAATAAATAATATTTAAAAATAAAAAGGCTAAGTGTGTGGCCTGTGTGTGTGGCCTTGCGCACAGCCTGTCCCGTCTCTGAAGCTGGGTGTCTTTGAACCAGGTGGGCCTGGTCTCCACCTGAGCCCAGATTATATAGACAGCATCATTCTTCCTGCTGTTAGCGGGGTTTGGCCCTGGAGTGTGGGGCTGTGAGGCCGGTACCTGTGCCCCAGGCTCTGATTTCTGAGCCCACCTCCCCACCACCCCCGTTGCTGGGAGACCGCTGCTGCAGTCACTGGGGAGGCGGAGGTAGCGGGGCCAGTAGTAGGTGAGACCTGGTCCGAACATGAGCACTCAGGCTGCCACTCGGCACCTGGACGCGTGAACTGCTGCTGAGCTTTCATCCTCAGTTGTGACCTCCCAGGAAGGCCTCTCTCTTTAAAGCAGAGGCCTTCTCTGAAGCTGGGTGTCTTTGAACCAGGTGGGCCTGGTCTCCACCTGAGCCCAGATTATATAGACAGCATCATTCTTCCTGCTGTTAGCGGGGTTTGGCCCTGGAGTGTGGGGCTGTGAGGCCGGTACCTGTGCCCCAGGCTCTGATTTCTGAGCCCACCTCCCCACCACCCCCGTTGCTGGGAGACCGCTGCTGCAGTCACTGGGGAGGCGGAGGTAGCGGGGCCAGTAGTAGGTGAGACCTGGTCCGAACATGAGCACTCAGGCTGCCACTCGGCACCTGGACGCGTGAACTGCTGCTGAGCTTTCATCCTCAGTTGTGACCTCCCAGGAAGGCCTCTCTCTTTAAAGCAGAGGCCTTAAGCCCTGGGACTGAGAGGCTTTATGGGCCTCTGGGGGGTGTTATTTCTGTGTCCTCGAGTTTCTAGCACAGTGCTCTGTAGCCAGTGGGCCTAGGGAATAGCTGA
>SJXQ01008463.1:104272-119171 GCA_006408695.1 Aepyceros melampus
TTACTGCAGGGCCACCGTGTGCCAGGAATGGAAGGTAATCAGGGGCTGCACCCTGAGCTCCTGCCGTGAACCCCATGGGCCCAGAGGGCCACTTGCTGGCAGTTATCTCTTCTGTCTGATGGCTTGGGGCTTTTCCTTTACTCGGCAGCCCCAGAAATCTTCACCCCACGCAGCCTGCACTCTGCTACCTGCCATTGCTAAAAAGTAAGACCCTGAAGACTGAAGGGTGCCTGGCCCTGTCTGTAATGGGGTTGGCCACATGTGGTACTGCGTCTGTCCCCACTCTGCCACACGGCAGTATCGTTCTGAGTGTGTTTTGAAGGTCAGTTAAGATAATAGATGTAAAACTGCTTTAAGGATTGTGAGGTGAAGGGACTTGCCTGGCAGTCCAGTGGTTAAGATTCTGTGATTGCATTGCAGGGGGTGTGGGTTCAATCCTTGGGCAAAGAACTGTGATCCTACATGCCACACGGTGTGTCCCAAAACAAAAACAACAATATGAAAATTGCGAGGTCCAATGCAGGGATAGGGTGTAACCTTCACTGTTAAGTTATGAAGCAAAAATAGAGATTTTGCCTCATAGAAATTTTAACAAAACCACTTCCTGGGAGGTGGTACCTACCTCCCAGGAACCAGCCCGCAAGAATTAAGTGAGGAGGAGCTTGCGGCCATCAGCTGAGCGTGTGTCCCACAGGGCCAGGCTGGGCACAGGGCAGTGGGGACTGGGGAAGTGGATTAGTCAGGGTGTGTGGATCCAGTGGTGCGTGCCACTCACCTCCTGCGTGCAGGGTCCTGCCTGGAAGCTGGATTTAGGGGACCTTCTCAGGCCATCCTGCCTACAGTGGCAGGGCCAGGCGCCAGGGTGATGGGGAGAGAATGGGAGGAGGGGGACGTGTAAGGGGCCTCGGGACGCAGTTCAGCGGGGCTGGGGGAGGAGTGAAGCAGGCAGTCAGCTTGTGCAGCTCAGCCTGCTGTGCAGCCCCCTGTGCTGTGTTCCGTCACTCAGTTGTGTCCGACTCTTTTGACCCCATGGAGTGTAGGCCGCCAGGCTCTTCTGTTCACGGCATTCTCCAGGCAAGAATACTGGAGTGGGTGGCTGTTCCCTTGTCCAGGGGAGTCTTCCCAATCTAGGGATCGAACTCAGGTCTCCCACATCACAGGCGGGTTCTTTACCACTTGAACCACCGGGGAGCCCAAGAACACTGGAGTGGGTAGCCTATCCTGTCTCCAGGGGATCTTCCCGACCCAGAAATTGAACCAGGGTCTCCTGCATGGCAGGTGGATTCTTTACCAGCTGAGTTACCAGGGAAGACCCGTATGGGCCACTACCAACTTCTTTTTGTAAAAATACTTATATTAATTGAGAAAGTAAAACTTGAGAATAGTTTAATAAAGAAAATAGTTTAATACTAAAATTTCAATATTTTTATATTATAACGTTTTTAATATTTTCATTAAAGTTTTAATATTAAAATAGTTTAATAAAGAAAAAAAGATATAAACAGGATATAAAGTCTACTTTAGCAAAAAGTAAGCCTCTCCTTCCCCTCCTCATATGTCTTTCTGGAGCGTCTGAGCAGTCATGAATGCATTTGCATGTACGCTCATCTCCCTGCCCTTCTTTCCGCGTTCCGAGTAACCCACCATCCACACAGTGTGATACTTCTTTTCATGTACTAACACACAGTGTGTGTTTTGCTGTCCACTGCCCCCAAAATAGAACACACTAATCTGCTGTATTCTTTTTCACAACTGGATGCTCTTCCTTGCTTATGGACCAACCGAGCTGGACGTCCAGGCTGGGTGTGCTGGTGAAGCTGTTCCAGCAGACAATTGGAGGCTCGGGCCCTGAGCCCAGGCCCGTGAGAGGGCGTGCGGGGCAGTGGAGGCCCCCAGAGACCTGCGTGTCTTGAGCCTGGCGTCCCCCCTGACAGCCTCCATCCTGTTGCAGGGAAACGTCGTGGCCCTTGCACACGACAGTGGAGACGCCGAGGACGAGGAGAGCGACGTCTTGCTGAATGGCCTTAGTCACCAGAGCCACCTGTCCTGCGGGCTGAGGGCCTGGCCACCGGCTTCTGCAAAGATGTGCATGGGCAGGTGCGCGGGGCCCTGGCTCAGCGGGAGCTGCTTGCCTCCTCTGTGCACCCCACTGCCCACAGGACCATGTCGGGCCTTGGGGTAGTCACCTAGGATATGCCCTCGGGTGGGAGGGAGGTCTCGGAAGCCGTGTGAATGCAGGTCAGAGTCCACTCCAGGGGTTCTCAGCCCCGTGCACCAGGGCAGGTTTTGCACGGTGGTCATTTGCAGCCAGAGGGGAGCTCCTGGAGAGGAGATGACTGTCCACCTATCCCCTGGGGAAGGCAGTAAACAGCAGAATTCTGCCGCAGGGTCACAGCAGGCTCTGTGTATTCAGGCCAACACCATTCCTTTTCAAATGGAGACCTGGGAGGCTGTTCTCCTGGCTGGCGTTACTGCCACCTCCTAACCCCACCGTCAGGATGTTTGGAGTACTTAGGGGGAAGCATGGAGTCCTGCCTGTGCCTGGAAGGGAGGTCAGGTTCTCCCCATGCCCGGAGGCTGCCGTGGTTCTCCGCCTTCTGAAACTTCTCTTTCGGGATTATCCCAAAGCCTTTGCCACCTCTTCCAGGTTAACTTCGCGTTGACCACTTTTGACCCATTAAGGGTGGGTGGGAGTTTTGGCCCAGAGTCATTCAGAGTCAGGTATGGAAAACAGAGCATCCAAGCAGGCTCAGAGAGGCTGTGCTGGTGGTACGCCAGGCACACCCCGAGGAGACCCTTCCACTGGCAGCGTGTGGCTCTGAAGCCGCTCAGCCCCGCAGAGCGTTGTAGTCACTCAGGACAAATCTCCAGTCTTCGGAGCCTCGGGATTGAGTGTGCGCATTCTAGTGCATTGGCCTTCCAAGCTCATCTAGCCCGAAAGCACAAAACCATGCTCACAGAAAAGACCAAAAGGAAATATGCGAAAGTACTTTCATGGTTTTTCTCTGGATGAGCGTTTTCTACTTTTCTTTGTCTTTCGTGTTTTCCTGGATGAGCAAATATTACATTGTAATGGAGGCGAAACCTCTATTTTTAGGTGATGGGTAGTAAGCTTTGTTTCAGAAGTTGGTCCCATTTACCGCATCGCACCTGACCTCAGCTGAAGGTCACCGAGGAGGCAGAGGGTTCACACTGGAGCAGGTACTTGGGGGCCTCTCCTCTTTCATTCTTCTCTTTGTCACTTAGCTGAGGATCCTGTGGAGAAGAACACCGCAGCCCACCAGCCGCCGGGATCGAAGCCTCACGTACCAGTACAAGATACAGGACAGGAGTGTGGCCTTTTTCGCCAAAGGAATGTCTCCTGCTGTTCTGTGACCTGATTTAGGGGTGGTTGAAGCTACCTGGGACTGTTTTTTGGTGGTGAAAGATAAAGCAGCCGAGCAGAAATGGTGTCCTTTGGAGCCTTCCTCATACAAAACGCTTTAGCTCCAACTCCCCATTTTTGGTTGTGGTGACTTTCAAAGCTGGAGTGGGTGTGAACGTGCCAGCCAGGAGGCAGTCCTGGATGGCAGGTGTCCAGCGTGACATCTAGGATAAGCGTGGCTGATACACAGTGAGCTCCCACCTTGTGGCTTCCCAAGGATGGTCACGTTTACTTTTCACCTTCATCCTGCAAGGGTATTTTTTTCAGTCTAGTGAGGAAGCAGGCTTCGAGGGGTTTGGAAGCACGTTCAGCATCATAGAGCAGGCTACAGATTAGAAGATTAGGCTACAGATTGCCAGCTGGCCTGCATGGAAACCAGAGGCAGGCTCCGTCCAGTTCAAAGGTTAGCTGCTCCTATTTCTGTGGTCGCTGGGTACCTGGCCTAGCATGCTGTTCAGGCCAAGCCATCAAGGCCCTGGGCTTGGCCACACAGGGCCCCCATGGGGCACAGGTTTGCATGGCCTTGGTGAGGCCGGGAACGAATGTTCTTGCTGCCAGGCAGGCTAGGACCTTGAGGAGAAGCCAGTGCCTCGCTCTCATGTGAAGACTGAAGGCGGGGAGCCCTCGCCCAGCATCCTGTGATCCACTTGCCACACTCAGCCCCCAGTCAAGGTCACCTCAGCCTGTTCTCTTAAAATGAGTACATTCTATTGTATGTATGTTATGCTCTGAAGAATTCGACCTTAAGAAATAAGTAAAATGAAAAAGATAACACTGCTTTTCAGGGACTAAGGAAATTTTCATAACCAGTGTTTACTTTTAACTTAGTGTGGACATGAGTTTGAGTGAACTCCGGGAGTTGTGATGGACAGGGAGGTCTGGCGTGCTGCAATTCATGGGGTCGCAAAGAGTTGGACACAACTGAGCGACTGAACTGAACATTTTTTAGCTTTGTAAAAGGGAACAGTTTATTGCCCTGCTCCTCAAGTCGTGCTGACTATTGTGTAGGTTTTTCCATTGACACAGTAGCTGATTTTCTTCTCAAAATATGGCATTTAATAGAATATTATAAAATTACAAGTGTAAGTCACTTAAAGTAGCTATTAAAGAATGCCATTCTTTTACTAATATGTAAGTATTTATACATGCTTCATATGAGCAGCAGTAAATGGGTAAGGCACCGCAGGATGCTTTTTACATGATATGCTGTTTCTTTACTTGGTTTATAAGTATTTTCAGTAAACTTTTAATGTTTAATAGCTACTTAGCATTTTATGGTATCATTAATTTCTAATTTGCATAGCTATTCTCTGGGCATGTGGGTTCTGATTTTTGTAATTATAAATTATGCTGTTATGAATTTTATATACTATACCTGTTTGGGGATTGGGGCAAATACTTGTTTCCTTAGAACATTCATCCATTCAGCAAATATTGAGCACCTTCTGAGGGTGTGGGGCTTTCCTGGTGGCTCAGATGGCAAAGAATCTGCCTGCAATGTAGGAGACCTGGGTTTGACCCCTGGGTCGGGAAGATCCTGTGGAGAAGGGAGTGGCAACCCACTCCACTATTCTTGCCTGGGAAATTCCATGGACAGAGGAGCCTGGCAGGCTGCAGTCCATGGGGTCGCAAAGAGTCGGACATGACTGAGCAGCCAACACTTTCTGAGGGTGTGACAGTGACCAATAGGTCTCTGCCCTCATGGAACTGACATTCCGGGGGAGGAGACAGACCGCCAACAGAACTGAAAAGTAAGGGATGTAGAGTTAGACCATGATCAGTGCTCTAAATAAAGCAGAGAGGAGACCTACGAGGGTAAGGAGTAGTGACATTTGAGAGCCTACTCCCCGAAGTGGAATTCATGATTGAAAGCATGGGCCGGCCCTCAGCTGTCATCAAGTCGTTCCATTCTGGATGACGGCACCAGTGAACAGTTACCTATTGGTTTCCTCCACCAACATCAGGTTGACAACTAGATATAATTTTCTGAATTTTCCCATGTGTATAGGATCTATTTCTCACCCTTAATCATTTACCATTTAAAAGTTGGTGTCAACCTTATTTTTTATTCTTTGTAATATTGGGGGAAGTAAGATTTTATCATTGCCTTTGTGTATGTTTTTCTACATTCTGGTTTTTAGAAAATCTTCAGAAACATTTTTTTTTAATATTCAGATACACATCAATTCAAGAAATATTTTTCAAATACCTATTTTATATAAGGGTTTAATAAAATAATGACACCTGCTGTACTTGAATGGGCATAGAAAATAGGGGCTAAACGTGAGGGAGTGGAGAAGGTAACAAGGCCCATCAAGGCAGGTCAAGTAATGTGAGGCTTATAGGCTGATGGTCACAGGAAAGAGCAATTATTTACCCTCACTTATCTTTTTTTTCTTTACATTGAGGGGGCAGAAAATCAGGGAGGAATTTATGGAAGCAGTACTATTTGAAGAGGACCTTGGAATGTTCTGGGTTTTTTTTCTGATGGTATGTTAATTCTTCAGAATTCAGAAATGTATGTTTCTTCCTTGCTGGAATGAAGGTGCTGTTCTTTGTCTTTTTTCCCTACTTTAAAATATCAATAGTTTTTAAAATATGCTTAAAATTTAGACTTGTTTAGAATTTATTACAGTGTTGTAATTTGTCTTCATGCTGATAGCTATTAATAAATAACCCAATAGTATTTACTAAGAAGTAATGTTCTTTCTCTTTATGTAGTTAGGGTTAGGGCTGGTTTATTTATGTGTGAAGTTCATAAATGAACCTCTCTGAAATTTGTCTTTAGTAACTATTGAAAGGTTAATGTGTGTCAGTATCAAGATTCTTCATTATTGGGAATTTCCTGGTGATCCAGTCATTAAGACTTGGGGTTTCCCTGCTGTGAACGCAGGTTCAATTCCTGCTCAGGGAACTAAGATCCCACAAGCTGTTTGGTGAGGCAAAAAAAAAAAAAGTCTTCACTTAAAGGATATTATGCCCACTTCCTGGGTTGGCCAGAAAGTTCATTTGCATTTTTTGGCAACATCTTATGGATAAATATTGGTCCAATCCAGTATTTAGCCAGATGAAATTTACCAGATCTTACCAAGGTCTAAAATATTCTTTGGGGACTTTTTGCTCTCATGTGAAAAATTGTAGTTGTTTGAGCATAGAGCAGTATGTGTCTCATAAGCCGTGTTGAGGAATTTGCTGCTTTTTATATGTTTTGAAATTCTTAGTGCTTTTAATTCTTGGACTTGGGTTGGTCAAGGTCAAGTAACTTTTTGGAGGTAATTTAAAACTTTTTATTTGTTATTGGCCTTTATTTATGGCTACTTTTCTTTGCTGTATCAGTTCCAGTACTATTTATTTCTGAAATAGTTACCCATTCTATTTGTTTTTCTGAAAAAAGCATTTGTAAACCAGATATACAATAAGAGACTTGTATCTAGAATATATAAAGAACTCTTACAATTCAATAAGAAGACAAATATCCCAGTTGATCAGCATCTTTAGCCATTAGGGGAATACAGATGAAAACCACCATGAGATACCACCATATTACCACTGAAACAGCTATATAAAAAAAAAAAAATCTGACAATTACAAGTGTTAGCAAGGATAAGGAGAAATTGGAACCCTCACATATGCAGGCAGGAGCATAAAATAGTGTGGCCACTTTGGAAAATGGTTGGGCAGTTTCTTAAAAATGTTAAATGTAGATCCACTGTATGACCCAGCCATTGAGTCCTAGGTACTTACCCAAGGGAAATGAAAACACACATCCACACAAGCAGTCATGTGAATGTTCACAGTGGTATTTATAATCACGAGAAAGTGGAAGCAACCCAAACGTGCATCAGCAGACGAACAGACAGACAAAGTCTGGTATTTCCATAAATGAAGTACTGTTTGGCGTAAATAGAAGTGGACTTCTGATACATGCTACAGCATGGATGAACTTCCGTAACTCTGTGCCAGACACAGATTACATGTCATACAGTCCTGTGGGCTGCGGGGTCGGGGCTGTCAGGGTGGCGAAAATGAGAAACGAAACGGCTCCACTGAGCTTCTTTTTGGGATGATGATAACGTCCTAAAGTTACATCATGGTGATAGTTGCACTTGACTAAACATCTTTATACCTAAAACAGGTGAATTCTATGGCATTTAAATGATGGGTACTGAGGTTAGCATCCTGACTCCTCTTCACTGAGAGCTCTGTGTTAGTAACAAACAGTCCCCGAATCCTAGTGACTTCCATTAACAAACACAGTCTTCCCTCGCATGGCATGTCCAGGGGCCGCAGCTCATCGCTGCAGTTCTGCTCCAGGGCCTCTCAGTCTGGGACCCAAGTGGAAGGAGCAGTCCCAAAGCAGCACTGTTGCTCTTTTGTCCAAGGGAACGGACAAGAGGCTGACCCACACAAGCAATGGCGCTTAAAAAACTTCTACCAGACCTGTAGAGGTTATGTTCACTCACACTCCATGGACCAAAGCAAGACATGTGGCCAGGGCTGACACTGAAGTCGCTCACCCTACAGGGAGGGATCACGGTCACTTAACAGTGGGCAGGGCTGTGTGTAGGCCCTGCTCACAGACAAGGGAACAGTGAAGTCATTGACTATAATCTCAAGTGACTTAAGCTTGCCAGCCCTCAGTTTTATCATCTACAAAATGGGGAGATAAGAAGAGCCTGTTTCATGGGGTTTAAAACATTGTCAGGATCAAGTAAGCGATGAAAGTAAGAAAGCCCTGGCATGTGGTTTAAGAGTAGCTGTTGCTGCAAACTCTTACCTAACAAGGCCCTGCTCATACAGCATCCCCTTGGTGGTCCGTTCTCTTTGGTGTCCTGAGCCCACCAACTCCCACCCACAGCACTTGAAAGCTCAGTGGCAAAAGTTCGACTTCGAGGTTGTGCAGATTGCCATTTGATGCTGCCTCTCTCTGACCTCAAACAAATTGTTATGGCTCTGAGTGCTTTCATTTCTGTATCCTTAAAATGAGGTGTATGTACCTGACCTGCCTCTAAAGGCCATGGTGAGGATTTTATGAGGTAGTAATAGTATTGTAAAGCTCATCTCTGGGCCTTACAATCAATAGTTGTCACTATTATTGGCAGCTATTATGACCTCGTAATATTGCCTGTAAGGTTTTGTTTGAAGGCATGCACTAAGCCAGCTTCTCCAGTGCAGAGAATTAACTTGGATCCCTGTCTCTGACACGTAGGAACTTGATAGTTAATAAAGGCATTGACTGAATATGAATACAACTTGGAGATTTTGAGTATTTTTAATGACCGTTCTCATGGTTATTCAGATGACTGCTGGCTCTAAGAATCTTAAAGAGTTTTACCTGTGTTCATAGTGATGTAAGCTTTTCGGAAACCACAGAGGTCAGTTTTCTTGGTTGTGTCTTGGAACCTGACTCTGAAGTCCAGGTTCCCTGAGGTTAAGTTCATTTTCCTGACTGCAGAGCAGCTGCATGTCAGACCCTTAACTCAAATCCAAGGATTCTGGTCCTAAAGCAGCCCTTTGTGGTCTCATCACATTGCCAGCTGCTATCACTAATGCTTAATTCCACGTGAGCATGATTGATAGTGCAAATAATTGCAAAGAGAGCACCGTTTTGTCATGAACACCCTTCTCTGTGTCCATGACAGGCTGAGGTGGTCGGACAGTGGGTTGGAACCCAGCCCGTGGCTGTTATGTGCTTGATCAGTTACCAGGATGACGCTGGGGAAATGTCTTTCCCTCCCAAGGAAGTTGTCTTCATTTGTAAAATAGACCTAGCCTTATTTCTCAAGATTGTCGTGAGATTTGGCTCTGCGTGGAATCTCAAGAACTGGGAACTGTTATTACTTATGGATGAACTCTTCAGCTCCCCTTTTTTTTTTTTTTTTTAATTTACTGTGGGGAGCAATCGAAAATAAGGTTGAGCTTTGGGTAGTAAGGGCAAAGTGGAGCTTTTAGACCATTTCAATAAAAAATGTTGCCTGCCATTGAGTCATCAGCCACTGCAGCTGCCTACCTCCCACCAGTAGTACACCCCGAGGGACATTCAGGATGAAGAAAACCAGGGTGCTAGCCCTCACGGTTGAGATGCACATCAATGGAATGATTTCAGTGACCCCAGACTCATGCGCCTTCCCATACTTGAGATGTCTGTTTTTGTGATTACCAGTAGACTTCGGGTATTTGACTACATGTTTTTTGTTTGCTTGCTGTGTATCCTGGCTCATCTCTTAGCTCTTTGAAACAGCTGCTCAGTGGCTGTCACGTCCCCAAAGAAAACACCATTCTCGCCTCTAGGTTGTGTGTTGTTTTTCAGTTGACAAGCTGTTCCACCTGAATTGTATTTAAAAACTAAAATCAGGCATCTGCAACTTACCTGGAAATGCATAAGAAATAAGATTGATAGGTGGATAAAGGGATGGTGTTTTTGGTGGTTTCTAGAAAAATGTGATACTGTTTGTGTGTGCTCAGTTGTGTCTGATTCTTTGCAGTCTCATGGAGTGTAGCCTACCAGACTCCTCTGTCTATGGACTTTTCTAGGCAAGAATATTGGAGTGGGTTGCCATGCCCTTCTCCAGGTGATCTTCCCGACCCAGGGGTCGAACCCACATCTCTTGCGTGTATTGCACTGGCAGGTGGATTCTTTACCACTAGAAAATGTTAGTAGTTGTAGAATCTAGAATACATAGTTGTTAACTATATGGTTCTTTCAACTTTTCCCCATGTTTTCATAATAATTTGTCGGAGAAGACCTAAGATCATGGCCACTTTACGTTCAACTCCTTGGGGAGATTCAAGAGTGATTCACCCCGGACCCATGAGCCTTAGGGTCCCCAGAGGGACCCCAGTGATTCTTGTGCAGTGGGGGATTGGAGGCAGTGGGGGGTTCTGCAGAGCGCAGAAGCACTTAACCAAGTGTCAGTTCTGGAGGCCCTTGTTTTTTGGGCGAAGGCATATAGATCTTGTTGAGGGTCAGTCCCTTGTAAACTAAGGTTGGGTGGAATGGTTGGGTGGGGAAGGGATGGGGAGTAAGCAGGGTGACAGGAGTGCCCAAAAGACAGTCTAGTCATGTACATCCCTGTGGTGGGGGTTGTGAAAAGACATTTCCAGTGCTCTTTGGAGTGAAGACTTTGGTCTCGTGGGCCTGGGCGGCGGCTCAGGAAGACTCTGACTTAACTGAACATTCCCCCAAGATTTTCTGCCAAGTTCAGAGCCACATTCTTTGTAGGAATTTGACGGTGAAAGGAAGAGATCGGGACTTGGTCACGCAGGGTGACATCACTCAGAAAACAAAAAACATTGGATAGACTTCATATTTGTCAAAAGGAATGAGACAGTGGAGAGCGAAGGAAGACTGGTGACAGAGAACTGAGGTGTCTTTTGCCCAAGGCTTCCGAGGGGCCTGGTGATGGCTTATAAAGGATCAGATGTAGAGTGATGTGAGCTGGGTAAAGGTGTAGGTCAGGCTCCCCTATACGGCTCTCTGTTGTTGCCCCTCTGAAAATAACAAAAAAATTCTTCCTTTATAGAATGAACATTCTCTTTTAAATCCAAAAGCCAAGTCTGAATTCAGGGCAAAATGTTAAAAGGTCACTCTGGGCCGAGGTCAGTGTCCCCATTTGTATGGTCAGGCCACTCAAGATGGCTGTTCTCTTGCTCTTGGTACATTCCCCTGCCCGAGACATGCCTGCTTCACCTGTGCGCTGCTCACGTGCCTGACCTTTCCTAGTACTTGCCCCACCCCAGCTGGTGATTGTTCTGACCCAAGGGCCCATCTGGTGCATACTCCTCCCACTGGTTTCCATGGTAGCTTATGAGCCCACCGACATCAATTCCCCTACAGCTGGTAATCAGGTTCCCTTTCTTCCATGTCCCGCTTGCCACCGGTGGGGTGTTGCTCTAGGACCTTGCTTTAGACTAGGTAAGCTCCCCCATCCTTAAAGCAGGGGTCCCCAACCTCCGGGGTCTAATGCCTGGTGATCCGAGGTGGAGCTGATGACATAATAATAAAAAGAAAGTGCACAATAAATGTAATGCTCTTGCTGCTGCTGCTGCTGCTAAGTCTCTTCAGTTGTGTCCAACTCTGGGTGACCCCATAGACCGCAGCCCACGAGGCTCCTCCGTCCCTGGGATTCTCCAGGCAAGAACACTGGAGTGGGTTGCCATTTCCTTCTCCAATGCTCTTGAATCATCCTCAAACCACCTCTGACCCCCACTCTCCAGTCCATGGAAAAATTGTCTTCCACAAAACCAGTCCCTGGTGCCAAAGAGGTTGGGGACCACCTCTTCACACTGTTGGTGTCCCTCTTGCTGACTCCAGGCTCATTCTTCCGTCTTGAAGCAGGCAAGCACAGGGCTTGTAAGCCTGTGGGGATGCAGCCCAACACCAATATTGTTTCATTTTGCCGTGACAGTGGTGTGGGCGAGGAGGAGGGCAAGGCTTTGGAGATGTTGGTACAGGGTTGATGGGAGGGGGCATGACTGGCCTGTGAGGGGTGATGGGGGCTGGAGCTGGCCGAAGGGCTGCCACTGATTTTAGCCTTGGTGTGGTTACATCTGCCCTTTATGCAACCCCAGTGATGCCACCCTCAAGGGCAGGACAGGGTTCGTCTCTATGTCCAGATAGCTCCGGGGTGGATGTGGGTAAACTGAGGGGAGTGTGCCCAGGGTAGCATGATGGGGTGAGGCTGAGCCCTGACACTTGAGACCTGTGTGTGGCGTGATCAGGCCAAGGTTCCCTCAGACCCGCAGACGATCACTACTCATCCTGGGAATGGACCAGCAATGGGTCCACTGGGACCTGTACCCTTGTCTTCTTGAGAGATCTGGTAACAAGACCTAACTTGGGTTTTTTGGAAGGTCAGATGCAAGGACTGTGCAAATTGCTCAGCTCAGCCATGTTGTCCAACCCAAATTCACATGGTGGGTGCACAGTGAGGCCCGACACACAGAAATGTAGGCCTTTGGAGCAGAGAAAGATATATTCCAAGGGCCACTTGAGCTCAGGGAATGGGCGATTCGTGCTTGAAAGACCTGAATGTTCACCATGGTTTTCATGGCTTTATAGGCAAAATTTGGGGTGAGGGCTGCAGTGTGTGACTTTCTTCTCATTGGCTAGTGATGAACAGGGTGGTGGTCTAGGAAGCTTGTACTCAGCCTGAAGTTACTATCATCCACCTGGCTGGGGGCCTGCCTTCAAGCAGAGGAACTCAAAGGGCTTTGTTGTTATATCAATCCCTGGCGGAGGAACCGGGACTGTTTCCCTCTGTTTCTGCATTCCCTCACTTCCTGGATTAGTAACTGTTTGAATTTGCCCTTTGGAACTCAGGGACGGTCAAGCCTTTTTCCTACAAACAAGAAACAGGGACACCACAGATAGGCTTTTTTTTTTACCCAGGAGTGTTACCTGAAAACCAGGTTCACCTCTTGGTGGGTATTAAGGCAACAGACACAACCAACTCGAAGTTTGTGAGAAGGAACGTTTGATGATGACTTGCAGCAAGTAAGGAGAACACCAGGCATCTTTCCCAAAGCAGTGTCTTCCCAGACAGTGAAACTGGGGAAGGATTAAGCTAAGGGTCATGCATGTGCGCTCAGTCGTGTCTGACTCTCTTCAACCCCTGGACTGTAGCCCACCAGGCTTCTCTGTCCATGGGATTTCCAGGCAAAATAGCGGGTTGCCATTTCCCTACTCCAGGGAGTTTTCCTGATCCAGGGATTGGACCTGCAATCCAAGCTTTAGTTGATTGAAGTCAGGAGGATCAACACCATTGTTCCATCCTCCACTGGGTACAGGCCTGGCTCCTGCAGAACTCAAAGATGTATGGTATGTGTATCCCTTGAGGAGGAACTAGGTCTCTGCTCTATCCTGCACTATTGATTGATGGCCTTTTTTCTGTTCCTGCATTTCTGCCTTCCCTTAAGATCATTAATTACTGACACCTGTTCAAGGGCAAGCATTGTGGTGGCCCTTACAGGGCCCTTAAATCATAGGACTGGATCAAAAAATGTCAAGAAAGCCACATCTGGTATTCTTTCTCCGGGCAACCCCTAACTTACTTGCTTATTGGACGGCACCACAGGGTCCTGCTTGGTTTCAGTCCCCTCTTTACTCTGATACTCCTCAGTCTCGAGGGAAACAGGCGTCAGACAAGAAAGGGAGTAACATTTTGGCTAGAGAGGTTAATCATAAACTCCACAGAGGAGCTTGGTTTTAGGATGTCTTGGTTTCAAGCACCTGTCAAGGAGTAAACGGGACATAGTAGTAGTACTTTGTCGTTCAGTCGTGTCCGACTCTTCGAGACCCCATAGACTGTAGCCTACCAGGCTCCTCCCTCCATGGGATTCTCCAGACAAGAGTACTGGAAGTGGGTTGCCATTTCCTTCTCCAGGGGATCTTCCCGACCCAGGCATCGAACCTGGGTCTTCCGCTTTGCGGGCAGACGCTTTAACCTCTGAGCCACCAGGGAAGCCCAAACGGGACATAGATATTGCTATTACAACAGACGTGTTCCATGTAGAACACTTGTGTTCCATGGAACACAACCAAGTGTTCCATGTTTCATGTGTGCTCATGAGCAAATGGAAGAATCTCAACACCCTCAACACCCAGAGGTGTCCACTGAGCACACATCAGCATCACTCTAAAATCCTTTCCTTGGATTTTTTTTTTTTTAATTGAGCTCAGTCTGAACCTTCTCTTAAGAACATCTTTCCACATTAGTTAAGCATTCATAAAACATCCTTTTAAAGATAAGGTTGAAATGGTAGGATAGCATCACCAACCCAATGGGCATGAACTTGAGCAAATTCCGGGGGCCAATAGAGCCTGGTCTACTGCAGCCCATAGGGTCTCAGTCAGACACGACTTAGCAACATCGTTTTCAAAAGCCTTAGAGAAAGTCACTTTCAAGGACATAATTTGACCCAACTGCATTTGTTGCATACTTCAGCTGCCTTTAATTTTTCGGTTATAAAACAGGGAACACGGGCGTCCTGTGAGTGTTCTTGCTAATATACCCTGGAACGTGCTGTTAAGAAGCTCCGGTGCTGTACTCCGGGCTCTGTCCCAGCGTGACGCTCTGCCTCGCCGGCCCCGCCCGGACATCTTCCCTACCAGGGAGTCGTTCGGCCCGGCGTCCGCCAGGGGGCGAGCGGGAGTCGCGGGCGACAGGGCTCGACCACGCATGTGCGCGCCGCCGGGAGCACGTGCGAAGTGCGGCGGGGGCGGGAGCGGGAGGGGAAAGGTAGGAGGTGAGAGGTGAAGGGGCGGAGAGCTGCGCGGGCGCCGGGCGGCGGGGAGAGAGAGAGAGAGGGAGGGACGGAGGGAGGGCGCCTCGCCCCGGACCGCGCGGGCCGGGAGCGCGCACGCCGCGCCCCGCCCCCGTCCTCCCGCCGCGGCCGCCGCCGCCGAGAAGCTGTTGCCGCCACAGGTACCTCCGCGCGCGTCCCCTCGGCGTCCGCCGCCGGCCCGGGCCTCAC
>SJXQ01008463.1:119389-138837 GCA_006408695.1 Aepyceros melampus
GCGGCCGCGGCGCGCCGGCGTGGGCGCTGTCCAGCAGCCGCGAGGGCCGCGCCGGGAGCCCGCGGCCGGAGAGGGGCCGGCTTGCCGCGACCCCACCCTCGCCGCGGCCGCGCGCCCGCCGCCCTCCTGCTCGCCCCCCGGCGACCGCTGGCCTGACGGGGTCGCGCTGTTGCGCCCCGGGGCCCCGCCGTGCCCCGGGGCGCTGCCGGTTCTAGAGCCTGCTTTTGGACTGTCTGGGTGTTGCGGGGAGGGGAGAGCACGCTGTCCGCACCTGTCCTGCGTGATCTGCTTGAGAGGCAACACGTAGCTAGCTGCGTCCCTGGGTTCTGCCTGGTGTCTAGGTTTCTGTCTCCCTCACCCATCAACGTGCTCACTACTGTTGCCTCTGTTTATACTCTGGGTGGGCTTAGCGCCCCAGTGTAGCGTCCGGGAGCCTGCAGTCAGGATGGCTGTGCAGATGGACGTGCTCTTGGCCGTGGTGACTTTCCCGGGTCGTCTCCCTCGCTGCCCGCACCTTCTGTGGTGATAGAGCTGGGCGACTAAACTCCTTCTGGGGCTTCTGCAATACATTTTGTGAAGAGGACTTAGGAAAGGTTTCTTTCACGATGCTAGCTTCGAGTGTGCTTCTGACCCAGCGTCTGTGAAGTTGGGTTATGCAGTGTCCTTATGGGGGTGCTGCCATCTTAGGGTATGGAGCTAAAACCTGAAGCTTTTGTAAGGGAGTCAGGGGCAAGGGTGTCCGGTTGGGTGTATTTTTAGGTGTTCCTCTAATTGACGACTTGTATCTATAATTTTCTGTTGATGAGAGTTTTAGGTGTCTCACACATTTTGCAGCATTTCCTTTGGGGGACACGCGATGTAAAAAAAACCCAAAATGTGTATTAATATATCTCTACAGTCATTCTTTCGGTGGTTTGTTGAAGCTGAAGTAATCCTCATTGATTATGAACTCCTCTGGTGTTTGAGAGACCCCGCTTTTCTTTTGCTGTTGTGGCAAAAACAGCACCTCTCCCGGTGGTCTCCATGCGCTGTGTCATCGCTGGTTTAGGTCTCCCCCACCCCTGCCCCGCCCCCTCATCTAGACTCTTTCCTGTCCGGAGGTGGGTATGAAAACTCTACTGCTCCTAGTTTATGACAGTGGAGGATGAAGATTGTGAATTGCTTGAAGAATTCAAGCAATTATGAAGAAGTCACCTGTCCAGTTGGGAAATGAGCCATACCTGTGGGGTTTGGTACATAGGCATTAACATTTGATGGTAGACTTTAGAGGATGCTTACTCTTAGCGTGTACTTGAATGTGTCCCAAGGACTGTGGAATAACACTTAGGTTTATGTGTTACTTGCTTATCCTCACCCTCGGTGAGGTTCCCACTAGTATTAGTTGGAGAAGGAAATGACAGCCCACTCCAGTATTCTTGCCTGGAGAATCCCATGGACAGAGGAGCCTGGCAGGCTACAGTCCACGTGGTCACAAGAGTCGGACCGACTTAGTGACAGAGAGAGAGTGTTAGTTTTACTGGCTCTGACAGGCACTTCGTGTAGAGTTTGTATCGACCCTCCCATTGAACGGATAAGAAGACCTCCCCCCTCATAGAGAAACGGAGTTGCCAGGGTCACCCAGCTTGTCACTGGGGATCAGACCTTCAAACCAACTCTGCCCGACTGCGCTGCCTACTACTTCCACAGTGGAAGTGTAGAAGTGGAAGCTGCTCAGTCGTGCCCGACTTTGCGACCCATGGACTATCCAGTCCATGGAATTCTCCAGGCCAGAATACTGCAGTGAGTGGCCATTCACTTCTCCAGGGGATCTTCCCAACCCAGGAATCAAACCCAGGTCTCCCACATTGCAGGCAGACTCTTTACCAGCTGAGCCCCAAGGGAGGCCTTCCACAGTAACATACTCCCTTCTTGAATTGGCTGCTGAAACAAAGTCCAGGTGACTTCTTTTGCCTCCTGAAGTAATAATTCTGGGTAAGATGTTTTATTGAGCACTTGGGCTATCTAGATTCTCTGCTGAGTGCTCTTATGGCAACCTCTCTCTCTTGACCATCATAATAACCAGGAGAGATGACCCTGTTATCACCCTCTTTACTCATTAATTTTAGAAATTTATCTGACTGGCCCTGGGTAACCCGGTGAGTTAGAAGCCGAGCCTAGTTGCAAATCCAGGTTTGTCTGAAAACAGAGTCCATGCTTTTATGCCGTTCTTGCGTCTGCTGGCTTCACAGTCTTCTCCACTACCCACCAAATGAGAGGTAGCAGAAGATGATGTTGGGGTGAAGGGAGGAGCCCAGAGTCACAGACTTGAGTCAGAGATGGTCCAGCTCAACAAGAAGGAGATATTCATTTGACCTCTGTTTTCCATAGCTTCTCCCTTGAGTGGTCTGGGCCACAGCTTGCAGGGTTGCTGGGCTGTGCACACTTTGCAGTAGAGTCCAAAGAGGGTGTGTGTATGCATCACGGGGGCACATGAGTCTCAGGAAAAAAGAATAAAGCCAGTCATTTTATTTCAGCCTTATTTAATTTTTATTTTGTATTTTATAAGTACAGTTGGTATTATCACAGTAGTTCAGTCACTCAGTCGTGTCCAACTTTTTGGGACCCCATGAACCGCAGCATGCCAGGCCTCCCTGTCCATCACCAACTCCCGGAGTCTACCCAAACCCATGTCCATTGAGTTGGTGATGCCATCCAACCATCTCATCCTCCGTTGTCCCCTTCTCCTTCTGTACTCAATCTTTCCCAGCATCAGGGTCTTTTCAAATGAGTCAGCTCTTCACATCAGGTGGCCAAAGTATTGGAGTTTCAGCTTCAACATCAGTCCTTCTAATGAACCCCCAGGACTGATCTCCTTTAGGATGGACTGGTTGGATTTCCTTGCAGTCCAAGGGACTCTCAAGAGTCTTCTCCAACACCACAGTTCAAAGATATCAATTCTTTGGCACTCAGCTTTCTTTATAGTCCAACTCTCACATCCATACATAACCACTGGAAAAACCATAGCCTTGACTAAATAGACCTTTCTTTGTTGGCAAAGTAATGTCTCTGCTTTTTGATATGCTGCCTAGGTTGGTCATAACTTTCCTTCCAAGGAGTAAGCATCTTTTAATTTCATGGCTGCAGTCACCATTGCAGTGATTTTTGGAGTCCAAAAAAATAAAGTCAGCCACTGTTTCCCCATCTATTTGCCATGAAGTGATGGGACTGGATGCCATGATCTTCGTCTTCTGAATGCTGAGCTTTAAGCCAACTTTTTCACTCCCCTCTTGCACTTTCATCAAGAGGCTCTTTAGTTCTTCACTTTCTGCTATAAGGGTGATGTCATCTGCATATCTGAGGTTATTGATATTTCTCCTGGCAATCTTGATGACAGTAGTACATATAATTTTTACACAAAAATTGGAGATATGTACACACATATTGGGGATATGTACTTGAGTTTTTGTTGTTAGGAGTTCATAAAAACATTAAGAACTCCTGGTTTATTTAATACTCAGCATTTTCTGAATTCATAAAATATGTAATGTGTCATGCTAACTGTTCCTAAGTTGGAAGGCTAGTGAAGTTCAGTGTAATTCTTCATAATCAGGGTATTTCATATTAATGACCAATTATAAATTATTTTAGAAATTGTATTCTGAGTGTCAAAGATTTGGTTTTTCAGTAGCCTTTACGTTGCAAATATAGTAGTACTCTTTACATTTGAAGCTATAGTGACTGATATAGCCCTTTAGAAGTTAAAGTTTTGGGAATTCCCTGGCTATCCAGAGGTTAGGGCTCTGTGCTTTCTTTGATGAGGGCCTGGGTTCAATCCCTGGTCAGGAAACTAAAGTACCACAAGCTGTGTGGTGTGTAAAATTTTGTTGAACCTCTTCTGTTTTTTTTTTAGAGTTTAACTTTTTAATTTTATATTGGAGTATCGCCAAATAACAGTATTGTGGTAGTTTCAGGTGAGCAGCAGAGGGACTGGCCACACATATATATGTATCCATTCTCTCCCCAACCCTTCTCCCATTCAGGCTGCATACTGTAACACTGAGCAGATTGCCATGCGATATGTAGTAGGTCCTTGTCGGTTATCTCTTCTGAATAGAGTGGTGTGTACATGGCCTTCCCAAAGTCCCCAACTTTCCTTCCCCCTGGCAACCATAACTCATTGTCTGTTTTGTAAGAAAATTCATCTGCATCGTTTCTTTTTAGATTCCGCGTGTAAGGGGTGTCATGAGGGATTTCTCCTCCTCTGCATGACTCGCTTCACTCACTTCACTCTAGGTCCACGTGCGTTGCGGCAAATGCCGTTATTCCATTCTTCTTCCTGGCTGAGTGATGTTCCATTGTGTATATGTGCCGCATCTTTGTCCATTCCGTGTTGGTGGACATTGAGGCTGCTCCCCCGTCCTGGCTGTTGTAAGCAATGCTGCAGTGAACACAGGTGCGTGCATACTTTTAGATGGTGTTTTTCTCTGGATGTGTGCCCAGGAGTGGGATTGCAGGTTCATACGGTAGTTCTGTTTCTAGTTTTTTAAGGAACCTTCATACTGTTCCCCTTATTGGCTGTATCAGTTTGCATTCCCACCAACATTGTAGCAGGAGAACTTCTTCTATTTTAAACAACTTAATTGAGTTTGAAGCCCAAGAGACTAATCAGTGTACACAAATATGGCATTTGTAATAGTTGTAGTTGTGGTATTCTGCAACCTCAGAATATTCTCACATCATCTAAATGTTGAGATTCTAAGCATGTTGATTCCTTATCACTTTTTACAAACCAGATTCTTCAGTTCATTCCACTGCAGTGGTTAGTACATTATTTCAGAATGAGTGGTTTCAGATTAAAAAACCTTTGTCATCTTCCAGTTTATTTCACAATTGAATAGATTAATGTTCTTCAGGAGTTTAGGTTAAAATAACAGAATGGGTTTTGAGCAAGAAATATAGTTTCCTAATTATATAAGCTGGTATTATCCAGATGAGACAGTATTACTTCATACCTAGGTTCTCAGACTTAAGTGTGAGTTGGAATTAACCTGGAGTTGTTGTTTTAACCTCAGCTCCGGAATCTGTAGGTCAGAGGTAGACCCTGGAGCTTGGACTTCAAACAGGTTGCTAGGTGTTGCTACTGCTGCCTTGCATGCTTAGTAGGTAAGTTGTGTCTGACTCTGGTGGCCCCGGGGCTGGAGCCCGCCAGGCTCCTCTGTCCCTGGGAGTCTCCAGGCAGGAATACGGAAGTGGGAGCCATGTCCGTCTTCAGTGGATCTTCCTGACCCCGAGATTGAACTCGCTTCTCCTATGTCTCCTGCATTGCAGGCGGATTCTTTACTGCTGAGCCTGAAGGAACCACAGTTTGAGAGCCCTGGCTCTAAATCCAGAGCACGAGGTCAGTGTTTTCATGTTTCACTTGGAATCTCATCAGCATCGCCTTACAGTTTTACCAAGCTTGGCCAGTCCTCCGAATTAATGATGAGTCAACTTACCATTTTTTAGCGATATCATGGTGCCAAAGCAATCATATATTCAGTAGAAACCATGCTCCAAATGTTGAATTTTTAAAATCTTTTCAGGGCTGTGATATGTTGACAGCAACACTCTCGTGGTGCTGGACAGCGGCATTGAGCCACAGCTCCCAGTCAGACGTGTCCTCATGAGGGTGACCAACTAATACAGTTAGAGCCATTCTGTATTCAGACAGCCAGTTTTTCATTTTGGTATTTTTCAGTATGGTATTCAATAAGTTACATGAGATATTCAACACTATTATAAAATAGGCTTTGGGTTAGATGATTTTGCTCAACTTTAATGTCAGTGATCTGAGCACACCTAAGGTAGGCTAGGCTAAGTGATGACGTTCAGCAGGCTAGGTGTAGCAAACGCAAGTTCGGCATTACAGTGTCTTCAGCTTAGGATGGGTTTATCAGCAAGTACCTGGAGGAGGGCATGGCAGCCCACTCCAGTGTTCTTGCCTGGAGAATCCCAGGGACGGGGGAGCCTGACAGGGGACAGTCATGGAGTTTCCGAGAGTTGGACACAACTGAGCGACTTACACACACACACACACACACACATCAGGGTGTAACTCCGCTGTAAATTGAGGAAGATCTGTGCGTATCTGGCTCCTGTTTTTAGTCAATTTCCTTTTTATTTGTAGATAATCTCATAAATATATTCTCAACTATAGTTTCTGCTTTCCCTGCAGTTTTAAGTTGAGGAATTAGAGTTGTTTTTTTTAATTCAAGTCACTCATCTTTTTAAAAATTGATAAGCTCACCCCTATGCGCGCACAGAATTTACATTGTCCATAATCCCAGTGGTAACTACCTGTAGGGTTCTTCTCAGGCTTCTTTCTTGCTCATTCTTTTTTTCTTTCTCTGTGTAATGGGTTCATACTGTTCTGTATCCATTTTCTGTGTGAGCATTTTTTTCATGTATAAAGCTGTTCTAAAACATTTTTGGTTTTTTTACAAAAACATGGGCTCTCATTTATTTTGATGGTTTTTGGTGGCTTTCACTTTGAGCAGCCTTGTCTAGTCCAGCCTGCTGCATGTGGCTCTGGGCTTCGTTTGCACCTTTCAGAAGACTGTGCTGTCACTCACAAAGTCTTCAGTCATGGTCTCTCTTTCTCAACAATCTTCAGTAGCTCCCCACTCTTATAATCTGCCCCCGGCTGGCACATCCACCCCTTCTTCCCTCTGCCAGGCAGCGTTTATGCTGCCTTATCTTTTTTTTTTGTAAGAGACCACTTGGATGGAAGAATTTTTAAAATAAATTTATTTATTTGTTTATTTTTGGCTGTGTTGGCTCCTCTAGTTGCAGTGAGTGAGGGCTGCTCTCCAGCTGCCACGTGCGGGCTTTTCACTGTGGTGGCTTCTCTTGGTGCTGAGCACAGGTCTAGGGTACCCAGGCTTCAGTAGTTGCGACATGGGCTCAGCAGTTGGGGCTCTTGGGCTGCAGAGGACAGGCCCAGCAGTTGCAGTGCACAGGCCCAGTTGCTCCACGGCACATGGGATCTTCCCAGACCGTGGATTGAACCTGAGTCTCCCGCACTGACAAGTGGATTCTTACCCATTGAGCCACCAGGGAAGCCCTGTGCTGTCCCAGCTTCAGGGAGCGATTAGTTCTCATCTTTCAGGCATGAGCCCTGGTTGGGTTCGACATTCATTCTCAGTTGTCCCCCTAGCAACAGTGATTGTTAGGAATATCAAGACCTGCCTTCAGCAGGCACAGAGAATGTTGCATCTCATATTTTTGTCAGGAGGATAAACTTGACTTCTTCACCCCCTCAAAAGCTATCCTGAACTCAGCTGTGGTAAAGAATGTCCGTGGGATTGTTCTGGCACATGCTTCGGTGCCCCTGTTCCAGGCAGTGTTTTGTCTTTGAATGAAACTGGATCATTAGCAGCATATTTCTGGCCTCCTTCTGCTTTGCATGGCCCCATCAGCTTGTGTTAAGAGCTGTACAAGAAGCCTCCAAGAAAATCTGTGAGTCCAGATAGAAATTTCCTTCAGGTCCAGTGCCTGGGAGTGGTCATGCCTCTTCTGAACCATTGGTTTGATTTTGTTTAAACCATACTGTGAACTGTGTCAGAATGGTTCTCTCTTTGCCTTGGTCCCTAAGGAGCTCATAGTCTCATTTATATTCAGAGTCCTCTGACTTGTGTGTTCTTACTTCTGGCTTATAACTTTTTTTTTTTTCTTTTTGATGGCTAGACATTTTGCTCTTTCTCTCAAATTTTACCATAAAAAACACATTTCATGTCTTTTCTGAATATTACAGTGATTACATTCTTGTCTCCAAATCTGTCTTGCTATCCTATATCCTTTCATTTTTTTTGTACACTTGAATCCCTCTGAACCCTGCTTTCACTTGCCCCCTGCCATTTCCTCATTGTTTTTTGTTGTTCCAGTTTTCTGTTGTGGTAAATATACCATTTTAAGTGTACAGTTCAGTGATATTACAAAACATTTATAAATTTTTGCAACATTACCACCATTCTTTCTGTGCTGTTGGTAGTTGTGTCTGACTCTGCGACGCCATGAACTGTAGCCCACCTGGCTCCTCTGTCCTTGGGGTTCTGCAGGCAAGAATACTGAAGTGGTTTGCCACGCCCTCCTCCAGGGGATCGTCCCAGCCCAGGGATTGAAGCCAGGTCTCCCTCATTGTGGACAGATTCTTCACTGTCTGAGCCACCAGGGAAGCCCAAGAATGCTGGAGTGGATAGCCTATTCCTTCTCCAGGGGAGCTCCTGAGCTAGGAAGCGAACCAGGACCTTCTGCATTGCTGGCAGATTCTTTACCAGCTGATCTACCGGGGAAGCCCATTCTCTCTGTATCTCTCTTCATTTTGCAAAACTGAAACTCTATATCCATTAAGTAGTAACTCATTTTCTCCTCTCCCAAGAACCTGGCAGTAACCATCCTAAATACTTTATATAACTATGATTTTGACTAAGTATATCATGTAAATGGAATTATACCCTGTTACTCTCTTTGTGACTGGTGTGTTTCATATAGCATAATATTCTCATGTTGTAGCATGGGTCAGAATTACTTCCTTTTTAAAGCTGAATAATATTCTGTGTATATACCTCATTTTGTTTATCCATTCATCTGTTGATAGAAAGTTTTATCGTTTCCACCTTCTGGCTGTTGTGAGTGATGCTGCTAATAACGTGGGTATACAGATATTAGTTCAAGTCCTTGTTTTCCGTTCTCTTGGCCCAGTATGGAAGTGGAATTGCTGGATTGTTTGGTAATTCTATGATTCATTTTTTGGGAACCATCAGACTGTTTTCCCCAGAGGCTGTACCATTTTACATTCTTGCCAGCAATGCACAAGGGTTCCAGTTTCTCCACATCCTTGCTAACACTTGTTGTTTTCTTGTTTTTTGATAGTACCATTGTAATGCCTAGGAGGCGATTCTCTCTCTTTGTAGTTTTTTTAAAATATTTTTTTGGTGAACAAATTTCTTAAAAGATCACTTAAAATCAACATAGAAAATGGTTGCATAGTACAGATCTCAACTATTCACTGAGAATACATTTTAAGAATAATTTTCTTTTATTATATATAAACATTTATTTTAATAATACTCTTTATCGCTTTAACTTACATCATTCCAGTATGAAAATGTATAATTGAAGAGAGAATATTTCTTCAAAACTCTAAATAAAAAGCTTTACCGATCAAATTTGCAGCAGTACAGTCTTTGGAAATATGTAATTTATTTTACAGTAATATTTCCCCTTTAAAAATTTGTCAGTTTGTACAGGTTTAAAGTACAAGGTACCTAATGCTCTGAAAGCATATGTAGTGTAAGTGAACCAAAGCTTTTCTCAAATATCAATTCTTTGTAAGTCCTACAAATTTATGTGAACATATTTGTTGCATAAATTAAATATTTTTTCTGTTGTTAATTTGTAATATCCTATAAAACTCGAACATATTCATGTCTATCATGGGCAGCTTATTTTAGCATTTTACCTGTAAAAAAACACTGATCTATATAATTAAAATGATTTCTTGAAAAAACATTTTCCATAATATAGTCCAGCATTTAACAAATAATACAATTAAAATTTATCCCTTGATCAGTATTCAGATTAAGAGTAACTCTCTGGTGGCTCAGATGGTAAAGTGTCTGTCTACAGTGTGAGAGACCCAGGTTCAATTCTTGGGTTGGGAAGATCCCCTGGAGAAGGAAATGGCAATCCACTCCAGTATATTGCCTGGAAAATCCCATGGACAGAGGAGCCTGGAAGGCTACAGTCCTTGGGGTCACAAAGAGTCGGACACAACTGAGCAACTTCACTTCACTTCTTAGTGTTTGCAAGTAAAGACTTATGACTTGAGATGGGATCCATTGACAGCATCATACACTGACTCAGAAAGATGTCTTCAGTAACTAAGGCAGAAGTGAAAGTGTACTCTAGAAGATATGAGCCTGGAAGAGAGCAGCATTTCTAAATCTCATTTTACGTGTGTACTTTGAAATTTATTGTAGCATAAGCAGTTTAACAATTAAATATCATCACAGAGTTGACCATTTTTAAAAATATTTCTGAATGTACTCAATTTGACCTTAAAACCTTTTAAAAATATTCATAATTTAAATGGTATATACTCACATGTACACCCATGGCTGATTCATGTCAATGTATGGCAAAACCCACTACAATATTGTAAAGTAATTAGCCTCCAATTAAAATAAATAAATTTTAAAAAAATGGCAAAGACTGCCTTAAATTTGTGCTTATACAGTTTATAAAATGGATGAAAGAGACAACAGAGAGATGTCTAATTAATGTAAGGTTGCAGCAATATGTATTTATACTGGCATCTGCTTTAATTCACGAAGAAAAAAACTATGAGTCTATATTCTGAACTCACAAGTATCGATTGTGTGTGTATGCTAAGTCTCTTCACTGTGTCCAGCTCTTTGTGACCCTATGGACTGTATGTAGCCCGTCATGCTCCTCTGTCCATGGGATTCTCCAGGCAAGAATACTGGAGTGAGTTGCCATGCCCTCCTCCAGGGGATCTTCCCCACCCAGAGATTGAACCCGTGGCTCCTGTGGTTCCTGCATTGCAGGCTGATTCTTTACTTCAGCCACCAGGGAAGCCCAATATTGATTGTATATTGTCTCAAATTACTAGCGCCCTGCTTTACTTCGTGTTGCTAAATCCTGCCTTCCTAAATGTTTATAAACGGGCAGGAGTCTGGATTGACACAGTTCAGTGGTGGGGTTTTGTTTTTGTATTTTAAATCCCAGCAGCTGTAGCACTAGCACTGTCCTGGGTTCAGAGCAAGTTCTGTTAATATTTCTGAAGTGTTTTCCATGGCTGCTATTGACTCATTGTAATTTCAGTTTGCATTTCCCTAGTGATCAGTATGTTGAGCATTTTTTTCATGCTTTTATTAGCCATTTGTATATCTTCTTTGGGGAAATGTCTGTCCAAGCCCTTTGCCAATTTTTTAATCAGATCACTTTTAAAAAATTTATTTGTTTCTAAACTTTTAACGTTATATCTGTTTTTTCTGTTGTTGAGTTTTAGGACTTTTTATATTCTAGATATTAATCCTTTATCAGATATATGATTTGTACATATTTTCTCCCATTCTGTGGGTTGCCTTTTTACTCTGTTGACAGTATCTTTGTGTTTTTGGTCCATGCTGCACAACTTATGGGATATAAGTTCCCCAATGAGGGGTCGAATCTGGCGCCTTGGAAGTGAGTATGCAGAGCCGTAGCCATTGGATCCCAGGAAGTTCTCTGTTGATAGTTTCTTTTGATGCACACAATTTAAAAATTTTATGAAGTTCAGTCTGTTTATGTTTCATTTGTTCCCTGTGCCTTTGGTGTTATACCAAGGAATTGCCAAATCTAATGTGAATTTTTGCCCTCTGTTTTCTTTTAAGAGTTTTTATAGTCTTAAGTTCAGATCTTTGATCCTTATGTATTCATTGCTGCTAAATTTTGTAAAGGGGTACATTCTGAAAAAGCCTTGTACATTTCAAAGGACTTCTCTGCTTATTAATGTTTATTATCATTAAATTGAAATATACACAAATCCAGAGAGTAGTGATCCATTGTGATGTATCACTTAGTTACGTCTCATCTTTACTGATACTTTTTCCTTGGCTACGCCACACAGCATGTGGGATCTTCAGGGATTGAACCTGCACCCCTCCATTGGAAGTGCAGTCTTAACCACTAAACTGCTAGGGAAGTCCCTTTTATTTTCTGGGAGGTACTTTAATAATTGTGCATTCATATAACTCCCAGAACCAGACTGAGAAGAAATAATGCATTGATTATACATATACAGAACATACATAACAGTGTATGTTGCATATAAAGTAATGTAGCGATTTCC
This sequence comes from Aepyceros melampus, assembly GCA_006408695.1. Lineage (NCBI taxonomy): Eukaryota > Metazoa > Chordata > Mammalia > Artiodactyla > Bovidae > Aepyceros > Aepyceros melampus. Next base: position 131,262 of record SJXQ01008463.1, read on the forward strand.
CTCCAAATTCCTTCATACATTACATGTTCTCAAATAATATGTCTTAGCTTTTAGATGAATTGCAAGCACAGTCATGTGTCCTGACACTTGTTATTTTTCTTTTTTTAAGAAATAAGAGCCGACCTATTGGGTGTGAAGTAATACCTCATTATGGCTTTGATTTCTGTTTCTGCAATGATTAGTGATGTTGAGCAGTTTTATGTGCTTTTTGACCATTTATATTCAGTGTATCTATTCAAGTCCTTTGCTCTTTTTTTCTCTTTTTTTGGCCATGCAGCGGGCACAGGGGATCTTAGTTCCCCGACGAGGGATGAAACCTGTGCCTGTTACATTGGAAGCGCAGAGTCCTTTGGACCCCTAGGCAAGTCCCTACTTTACCCATTTTTGAATCGAGTTTTTTGTTGTTGCTGAGTTGTGGTAGTTCTTTCTATATTCTGGATATTAATCTCTTCTTAGTATACGATTTACAAATATATTCTTCCTTTCTGTGGGTTGTTCTTTCACTCTGTTGATAGTTTTCTTTGATGTACAAAAATAATTTTGTTATCTGTTGTTTTTTTTCTGCGCTTTTGGTGTCACATCCACAAAATCCTTTCAGAATCAGTGTCATGAAGGTTTTACCCCTATGTTTTTCTTTTAAGAGTTTTATTAGTTCTGGTTCTTTGTTTAGGTCTTTGATTGATTTTGAGTTAGTTTTTGCATATGATACAAGGGTCCACTGGAACTTTTTTGTGTGGGGCTGTCACGTTTTCCCAGCACCAGCTGCTGGAAAAACTTTCACCAGGTGTCCCTCTCATCTCTTGGCTTTCTTCGGCACTCTCTCCCTCACTAACAGGTCTTCTGCATGCTTTGTGTTTGGAATGGAACCGTCTTCCATGTGGTGTTTATATTAAAAGCTCTTGAGATAGTAATAAAATCTAGACTCATCACACCTTCACTTTTGAGAAAACTCTCAAGAAGCATGGTACTTTCCAGAAGAACACACTTCTCTCAGGAAGCCACAGGCAAGAGGCTTCCATTCCGTGAGGTCCGGACATACCCATGTGTGGCTGAGAGCAGGAGTCTGGTCCTGGCCGTGCTTCTGAGACCAAGGCTGAGGGCACCCTACCTCTGGGCCAGCAGTCTTACGAAATGACAGGGCTGCCCCACTGAACTCCTGTGTTGTTTCTAGCTTTAAAACAGATTCTTTGCCCATGTTCTTAGCAGTCAGTTCAATCCACTTGTTAGTCACTGCTGACCACGTCAAGAGGGAATGAAAATGTAGGTTGCTGGCGTTGTGGAAGAAAGTCTTCAATGTATTTGTTGATGCTGAATTGTGCAGAGGGGTCAGCATCCTCTAATGGTTATTTGTGATAATCATCACAACCATTTAATTTAGTCTTCCTTCAATACGAGTATTGCTGTGCCTTCCCAACAATTATCCTAATTGTGGCATTAGTCATCCTCTTGAATATGATGTCTTCAGGCTTCAAATTCTTGAAATCAGCTTTCATTCATTAACTGAAACTCCTTTCTTTTTTCAGTACAGTTAATTTAAGTCTGCTGAAAATCCTTCCAGCTTATTTGGGTAATTTTAATGCTCAGAGAAGCAGAATTTCCTGTCCTGATCATTGATCCACTTTGCAAATCAACTTGCCCTCCAAAGATGAGTTCTTTGCACCAGTAGACTAGTTTAGCACAGTGAACAGACCTATAGTGACTTTCCTCTCGGCACCAAATGAAGTGCTGACCACTCTAGGGAACACAAAGATGGTTCAGCCGTGACCTCCCAGGAGGGACTGCAGTCAGTCAGGGGGGGCTGGGAAAGTCAGAGTAAACACAGGGCCAAGTGGAAATACAGTTACAGAAGCTCAGAGTAGAAGACTGCTGCTCCTAGAAGGAGGCTTTCACTTTTTTTTTAAATTTTAGCTTTTCAGGGCAGTACTGTATTCACAGAGCACAAAATTTAAAAGCTACAACACAGTATACACCAGAACGTTTCCCTTCCATTTTGCCCCTGGCCACCAGATCCTTCTCCCAGAGGCAGCCAGAGTTACATGTTCTCGAGTGTCTGTTCAGGCCTGTTCTGTGCATAGTACAGAAGAATACACAGAGAGCTCCTTTCTTTTACATGAAAAGTGCGCACTTGCCCTTTTCTCTGTTTGTGATAGATCATTGTCAACACGAAAGAGCTTTGTATTGTCTTTTACAGCTGGAGAATATTCCATTGTCAGGATGTACTTTTATTTAGCCAGCGCTCAGTGGATGGATATGTAAGGTGTTTTACATTTTGCTAATGCAGACACCACTGAGGCGCATTCTGTATGCATCAGTCCATGGGTGGCCAAGGGCATGTGTCCCTTCACTTACCTGAGGCAGGAGTGCTGGGTGGTGAGTATGTGCTTCTGTGGTTTTGCTAGCTCTTACAAGTTAAACCTCCACAAAGGTTTTGTCCACTTAAGCTCCCAGCCAGTATGGCACACCCTCACCAGCACTGTGGTATCTCACAGTTTGGACTTTGCAATTTTTTGGTTTGTTTTTAAATTTATTTCTCTGGCCGTGTCGCATCTTAGATGCAGTGCGGGGGATCTCTGTTGCATCATGTGGTCTCTCTGGCTGTGGCTCAGCGGCTCAGTGGCTGTGACTCGCAGGCTTAGTTGCTCCGAGTCCTGTGGGATCTAGCTTCTGGACCAAGGATCAAACTCGTGTCCCCTGCATTGCAAGGCAGATTTTTAACTGTTGAATCACCAGGAAGTCCTGATCTTTGCCAGTTTGTTAGGTAAAAAAAATTAGATTTTTTTCCTCCAAAACTTCTTAGTTCATCCTGTAGAAAAGTTAATTTAAGGTTTAGGGGACATTTCTGTTTTCTGTGAAGTCAGTTTGTATCCTTGGCCTGTTTTTCTGCTGGGCTGTAGTGTTTCTTAATTTTGTAAAAAAAAAATTACATAGGAAAAAACTTTGCACTTTGTCAGTGATAGGAATTGCAGTTATATTTTTATAGATTTTAAAATATTTTTTATTGATACTTAGGATGGTTTTGGCATGAAAAAATTTTGATTTTTAATTGACTTTTTAAGGCTTCTGGGTTCTCTGTCATACACAGACAGATTTTCCCTGGTAGAAGTGTATGAAAAATTATCCCGTGATTTCTTAAAGTACTTTTTGTGTTTCCTTTTTTACCTTTTAGTCATTATCCATTTCGAATTTTTTTGGTATAAAGTGTGGGTCCAACTTAATTTTTCCCAGTTGGCTGCTCATTTGTTGAAATACCTTTTATTGAACAATGCATCTTTTCCCCACTTCTTTAAATATCCTCTATCATTTACATGTATGATATACTTTGCCACATATCATGTATATTGGGTCTATTTCTGGACTTTCAATTGTAGATATTAATCCCTGTTTTAATGTGTTGGTATCGTATTGTTTTAGTTACCCTAGTTTTATAGCATATTTCAGTGTTTGGTAAAGTAAATTCTAATTCATTATCTTTATTTTTCACAACTTTCCTTGCTGTTTTTGTTTTTCTATATGAACTTTAAGCAAGTTTGTTCGTTAAAAGTCCTGTTTGTTTTTATTGGGACTAAATTACAGTTTTAGGTTAGTGTAAGAAAAGTGACGTTTTGATGGTGAATCTTCCCTATTAAGATTACATGCCTTTCTCTTTGAGTCTGTTTTTAGTTTTGATGGGTTTCTTAGTACACTGGATTTTATGCCAAGTTGTATTCTCAGGTCTTTCTTGTTTGGTTTTAATGCTGAAGCATTTTCCCTGCTACCTACTTGATGATGATGTATGTGGAAGTGTTGATTTGTATCTATTAATTTTCATCATCTTACCTGATTTTTAATTAACTATGATAGGTCTTCAGTTGCTTCTCTTGGATTTTTAAGGTATATAATATTATCCACAAGTAAATTTTTCCTCTGGTTGTATACCTGTGTTTTCCTTCTGTTGTCTTTTTGTGATTGGTGGTACTTCCACAACAGTAGTAAATACTGGTGGTGAGGTACATAGCTTTGTTTGGCCTCCGACTTTAGTGGGAAGTCTTTTAATTGTGTTCCCATTGGGCTTGACTTTCGCTTTGAGGTTGAGAAAGATATAAGTATGTAGTTGAAGTCTGTATCTTACTGTATATTTTTAAATGTAAATATGTATATAAATATTCAAGCATTTGTCAGTTTAATTAAAGTGTAATTAACAAAATTGTGTTTATTTAAAGTATGCTAAGTCACTTCAGTCGTGTCCGACTCTGTATGACCCCATATACAGTAGCCCACCAGGCTCCCCCGTCCCTGGGATTCTCCAGGCATGAAAACTGGAGTGGGTTGCCAGTTCCTTCTCCAATGCATGAAAGTGAAAAGTGAAAGTGAAGTCGTTCAGTTGTGTCTGACCTTCAGCGACCCCATGGACTGCAGCCTACCAGGCTCTTCTGTCCATGGGATTTTCCAGGCAGAGTACTGGAGTGCGGTGCCATTGCCTTCTCCAAAGTATACAGCATGGTAATTTGACATATGTGTATTTTGTGAAATAATTACCACAATCAGGTCAATCAACACATCATCACTCAGTTACCTTTTTTCTTTTTTTTGTAGTGAGAATACTTGTAGTCTATTCTTTCAGCAGTTTTCAAGTACTCACAGTATTGTTTACTGTGGTCACTGTGCTGTGTGTTAAATTCCCCAGAGCTTATTCATCTTATCAGTGAAGGCTTCTGCCCTTTGACCAGCATCTCTCCATCTCTCCCAGGCCCTGGTGACCACCTCTCTGTTTCTATGAGTTTGACACTTTTTTCTTTTTTAGATTCCACTTACGAGCGAGATCATACAGTATTTGTCTTTCTGGCTGATTTCACTCACCATCGTATGCTCTAGATTCTTCCACATTGCTGCAAATTTCAGGATTTCCTTCTTTCTCGTGACTGAGTAATATGTTAATACACACAACCCTACCTTATCTGTTTATCTGCTGATGGACAGGTAGGTTGTTTCCGTATCTTGGCTATTGTGAATAATCCTGAACTGAGCCTAGGCATGCAGATAATCTCTTCAAGAAATGGTATTTTTGGATGTATGCCCGTAAGTGGAATTGCTGGATTATATGGTAGGCTGATTTGTTTTTTTTTTTTTTTTTTTAATTTTTATTGGAGTATAGTTGCTTTATAGTCTTATGTAAGTTTCAGGTCCACAGTGAAGTGGATCAGTTACACATATATCCACTCTTTTTTAGATTCTTTCCCCATATTCAGGCTGTTACAGAGTATTGAGTAGAGTTTCCTGTGCTCCACAGGAGATCCTCATTAGCTGTCTGTTTTGTGTATAGTGGTGTGTATGTGTCAACCCTAGTCCTCCAGTTTATCCCCCTGCTCTTACCCTCTGGCAACCGTAAGTTTGTCTTCTACATCTGTAGCTCTCTTTTGCAGATAAGTTCATTTGTACCCTTTTATTAGATTCCACATATAAGCAATATCATATGATTGTATGATTGTCTGACTTCACTCATTAGAACAATCTATAGGTACATCTCTGTTGCTGCAAATGGCATTATTTCATTATTTTTTATGGCTGAGTAATTCCATTGTGTATATATTACACTACATCTTCTAAAACCATTCATCTGTTGATGAGCATTTCTAGGTTGCTTCCATGTCCTGGCTATTGTACATAGTGCTGCAGTGAACGCTGGGATGCATGTATCTTTTCAAATGGTTTTTTCTTTGTATATATATGCCTAGGAGTGGGATTGCTGGGTCACATGGTAGCTCTGCTTTTATTTTTTTGAAGACCCTCCATACTGTTTTCCATCGTGGCTGTGCCACTTTACATTCCCACCAACAGTGTAGGTCCCTTTTCTGTGCACCTGCTCCGACATTTATTGTTTGTAGACTTTTTGATTATGGCCATTCTGACCTGTCTGAGGTGCTACCTCATTATAGTTTTGAATTGCATTTCTCTAATAATTAGTGATGTTGAACATCTTTTCATGTACTTTTTAGCCATTTGTATGTCATCTTTGGAGAAATGTCTATTTAGATCTTCTGCCCACTTAAAAAAAAATTGTTTTTGGCTCCGCTTGCTGCTGGTTGCAGTGCAGGCTTTCCTCCAGTTGCGGCTGGTGGGGCTGCTCTCTGGTTGTGAGCATGGGCTTCTCTTTGCAGTGGCTTCTCGTTGCAGAGAATGGGTTCCAGGGTGTGCAGGTTTCAGGAGTTGCAACTTGTGGGCTCAGGAGCGCTGTCTCCTGGGCTCTCGAGCACGGGCCCAGCTGCTCTGAGGCGCATGGGACTCCTCTGCGCTGGTGGGTGGGCTCTTCACCACTGAACCACCAGGGAAGCCCACGCTTCTGCCCACCTTCTGACTGGGTTGTTCTTTGATATTGAACTTCATGAGCTGTTAATATATTTTAGAGCTGGATCCCTTCTTGGTTCCTTCACTTGAAAATATTTCTCCCATTCTGAGGGTTGTCCTTTTGTTTATGGTTTCTTTTGCTGTGCAAAAGCCTTTTAGTTGAGGTTCCATTTGTTTATATTTGTTTTTATTTATTTTCCTTACCCTAGGAGGTGGATCGAAAAAGATCTTGCTGCAATTTATGTCAAACAGTCTCCTGCCTGTGTTTCCTCTAAGAGTCTTATAATATCCAGCCTTACATACAGGTCTTTAATCCATTCTGAGTTTATTTTTTGTGTATAGTGTTAGGGAGTGTTCCAATTTCATTCATTTACATGTAGCTGTCCAGTTTTCCCAGCACTCCTTACTGAAGAAATGGTAGTTTGGTTTTTAAATTTTGGGGAAATATCCATAGTGTTTTCCATAATGGCTGTACCAATTTACAGTTCCACCAGCAGTGTACAAGAATCCCCTTTTCTCCACATCCTTGCCAGCGTATATTGTCGTCTTTATTGAAACCATGCTAATAGTGTGAGACGATGTCTTATTGTGGTTTTGATTTGTATATCTCTGATTAATGATGTTGAGCATCTATTCATGTACCATTTGTTTGTCTTCTTTGGAAGAATGTTCTGGTCCTTTACCCATATCTTAATCAAGTTATTTTGTTTTTTGTTTTGCTCTTGAGTGGTATGTGTTTGGATATTAATCCCTTATCAAATATATGGTTTGCAAATGTTTTCTCCCAGTCCATACATTGTCTATTCATTTTATTGGTTGTTTCCTTTGCTGTGTAGAGCCTTGTACTTTAGTATTGTTTTGGCCAAAAAGAAGTTTGTTTTGGTTTTTTCATGATACAGAAAAACCCAAATGAACTATATGCCAACTTAACACTTTTTTTCTTTACCTTTTTTTTGGCCTGTGCATTGCCAGGACCAGTGTCAAGTGCTTCCCTGATAGCGCGGAAAAGGATCTGCCTGCAATGCAGGAGACCCTGGTTCAGTTCTTGGGTTTCCCTTGTAGCTCAGCTCATAAAGAATCTGTCAGCAATGAGGGAGACCTGGGTTCGATCCCTGGGTTGGGAAGATCACCTGGAGAGGGGAAAGGTACCCTTTCCAGTTTTCTGGCCTGGGGAATTCCAAGGACTGTATAGTCCATGGGGTGGCAAAGAGTCAGACATGACTGCACAACTTTCACTTTCATGGGAATTCCCTGG
>SJXQ01008463.1:139245-228578 GCA_006408695.1 Aepyceros melampus
TTGATCCATAAAACCAAGAGATAGGCACTTTTTAACCTAACTGAAGGAAGTTAGAGAAAGATCAGCACTTTAATGACAATCCAATTTCTACTTGAAAATGAAAAACGAAATAATCTGATAAAGGGTTAATATAAACATTGTGTATATAAAACAATAAAATTCTAAAATGTATATTTAATAATAATTATATATGTGAACATAATAAATATATATGTCTAATAAAATTGTGTATATTCATAAATCAAACCTAATAATGCCATATGCATTGAGGATGTAAACAGGATATAGTCAACTATCTAAGGCAGCTCAGTGCTTCTGGTCACCTCTCTGGACTGGAAAACAGCTGAGCTTTTATCAATAATTTAATACTATGAATTAATTACTTCAGTAATTAAATGCTACAGAGCAACATTTCCTGTTTGAAGAATCTGCTTATATTTTTAAAGAAATTTATAAATCTTTTCTTCCTACAAATTTATTCATTCATAACCTAGCTCATTTTAGGCACCTCATTCTCAGTAGGTACCATGTTCCAGACACTGTGTGATCCCTACACTCAGCAAATTGGTTGAAACTAAATAGTCTTGTAGGTAAGGAAAGATAAGAACCAATACCACATCAAACTGTATAAAACTGTGAAAGTGGAGAGAACTAGCCAGATCATAGGAGAGCACAATACTGAGAATATTAGAGAGCATTCACATTTACAGAAAAGAAAAGGATACAAATTAGTGGCAAGAGCAAAGAAAATTCTCTTAGACAAGGAAATAAGGAGTAAGGGGTTTTTTGTTTTGTTTTGTTTTGTTTTGTTTTGTTTTTTTCATCATTGAAGATATAATTTGTGCACTGATTTTTGACCATAGACAGACTCAGTGCTATTTTAATAAAACATTGTTTTAAAAAGTGTAATAATATTAGTAAGTTTCAACATAATGTAAGGTCCCTAGCAACTTTATTGTCTTACTAAATATCATTACATGATAAGTATCTAAGATCACTTTTGGATAATTACTACCAGTAAAAAGTTAAGGCTGACAATTTTTATTATTAAATTTCTGGTATATCTAGAAAAGACAAACCCAATTAACATATTTCAGAAATGTCTGAATAGTAAATTCCTGTTATTTTAAAATGCTTTTAATAACTCTAAGGAAGTTAGTATTAGAGAAGGGCTACAATGTTGAATCACAATCTTCTCCAGTTTCTCAGACACTTTAGGGTAAGGGTAGTTGTAGAGTATTTTAAAATTTCTCTTGGTAATTTTTCTATATATAAACATCTTTATACTAGTTTTTAAATTTACCAATTCTAGTCATTTATGAACTCCACACTCTGAAAGAACATGCCCATTTATATTGCTCATCAACTTTTCTCTTTCTTGCTTCTTCAAAATTGTTTATTATTCTTTTATTAGTAATATTATTGGTTACTTTTTCAATTTAAATTGTATTCATAAATCTCTGCCTCTTGTATCATCAATCTTAGATCTTTACATAAAGATGACTTTCCCTTATTCATCATCTCCTGAATCCCTTCCAAATCTACTAACTATATCTTTGCTTTCATACTACTGAAGCTGAAAAATGTACATGTTAATCTCTAGGTGTGTGCTATGTCGTTTCAGTCACATCCAACTCTTTTTGACCCCTATGGCTGTAGCCTGCCTGGCTCCTCTGTCCATGGGATTCTTCAGGCCAGGATACTGGAATGGGGTTCCATGCCCTCCTCCAGAGGTCTTCCCAATCCAAAGATGGAACCTGCATCTCTTATGTCTCCCACATTGGCAGGTGGGTTCTGTTAGGTAAAAGATGACCAGGACCCCAAAAGAGTGTCTAACAGGCTTTAATGGCGAAGCACTCCTGGGCAGGGTTCTAGGACCCGAACGAAGCAGGTCGAGGAAGTCCACGCCTGGGCCGTGTTGGGGGTGGTTTTTATACGTTTGTTGCGAGGGATGGTCAGGCTAGATGGACGGGGGTTTGGATAGATCGCCAGGCTGAGGTGTCGCGGGCTGACAGGTCCTTCTACGTGGCTGGGGTGGGGTGGCTTCAGCTGGTGAAGTGTGCTGTCATTGGTCCCCGGGATCTGGGGGACTCCTTCAGTTAGAGACCTCCTCCGCTGGAGAGGGAGAGAAGGGGCGGCCCGTCATGGCCCCCGGGGTCCGACCTTACAGGTTCTTTACTACTAGGGCTACCTGGAAAGCCCGTTTTTCTGTAAATTATATGTAAATTAAATGAAAATTAGATGAAAGGCATTCCAGGTTGACCATTTGGAAGCTTGGTAGGTGTGTTCTACCTAGACTTTGGAGGACACCAAGGACTAAGGCTCACTTATACCTGAAAAATGTAGAATGCTGGGTTCCATGGGTGGCAGGCTTATGTTATGCAACAAAGTTCAGTTTAATCACTAAAGCTGTGCTGGAGTAGGGAGAAGTTTTAACTTTGATAGAAGCTCACAGAGATGTTTACAATATTATATCTGTCAAGATATACTAATGACTGCAGGGAGAATACTCTGTGTGCATGTTTGTGTATAACCAGATGACTTTTATTATTTGAAAATGACTCTAAAAGTCCAACTACCCAAAACTCACACACAGTTAAGAAAATATAGCCACTTGCCATGAGGACAGGAAGGGATATAAATAAATCCATCCTGTCTCATTTATTCTACCTATGGGTTACAATTATAACACATATTTTAGGGGGCAATTAACTAATACAGAAATGCTACTGTTTCACACCTATATATAAATATAAAGAGAAAGCAAGTGAGAATTTCCAGAATCACTTTTTTTTTTTTTTTAAATACAGATGAGGCTTAGCTTTATCCCAAACCCACTGAAGCAGTTTAAAAAGTGAGGTCTAGGTCACTTGGTCTTTCAGCTAGTTCCTCTTGCAGTTAACTGCAATAAACAATCAGAACTGTGCATCAAAACTACAAGAGGAACTAGCTGAAAGACCAAGTGACCTAGACCTCACTTTTTAAACTGCTTCAGTGGGTTTGGGATAAAGCTAAGCCTCATCTGTATTTAAAAAAAAAAAAAAAAAAGTGATTCTGGAAATTCTCACTTGCTTTCTCTTTATATTTATATATAGGAGTGAAACAGTAGCATTTCTGTATTAGTTAATTGCCCCCTAAAATATGTGTTATAATTGTAACCCATAGGTAGAATAAATGAGACAGGATGGATTTATTTATATCCCTTCCTGTCCTCATGGCAAGTGGCTATATTTTCTTAACTGTGTGTGAGTTTTGGGTAGTTGGACTTTTAGAGTCATTTTCAAATAATAAAAGTCATCTGGTTATACACAAACATGCACACAGAGTATTCTCCCTGCAGTCATTAGTATATCTTGACAGATGTAATATTGTAAACATCTCTGTGAGCTTCTATCAAAGTTAAAACTTCTCCCTACTCCAGCACAGCTTTAGTGATTAAACTGAACTTTGTTGCATAACATAAGCCTGCCACCCATGGAACCCAGCATTCTACATTTTTCAGGTATAAGTGAGCCTTAGTCCTTGGTGTCCTCCAAAGTCTAGGTAGAACACACCTACCAAGCTTCCAAATGGTCAACCTGGAATGCCTTTCATCTAATTTTCATTTAATTTACATATAATTTACAGAAAAACGGGCTTTCCAGGTAGCCCTAGTAGTAAAGAACCTGTAAGGTCGGACCCCGGGGGCCATGACGGGCCGCCCCTTCTCTCCCTCTCCAGCGGAGGAGGTCTCTAACTGAAGGAGTCCCCCAGATCCCGGGGACCAATGACAGCACACTTCACCAGCTGAAGCCACCCCACCCCAGCCACGTAGAAGGACCTGTCAGCCCGCAACACCTCAGCCTGGCGATCTATCCAACCCCCCGTCCATCTAGCCTGACCATCCCTCGCAACAAACGTATAAAAACCACCCCCAACACGGCCCAGGCGTGGACTTCCTCGACCTGCTTCGTTCGGGTCCTAGAACCCTGCCCAGGAGTGCTTCGCCATTAAAGCCTGTTAGACACTCTTTTGGGGTCCTGGTCATCTTTTCCTAACAGAACCCACCTGCCAATGTGGGAGACATAAGAGATGCAGGTTCCATCTTTGGATTGGGAAGACCTCTGGAGGAGGGCATGGAACCCCATTCCAGTATCCTGGCCTGAAGAATCCCATGGACAGAGGAGCCAGGCAGGCTACAGCCATAGGGGTCAAAAAGAGTTGGATGTGACTGAAACGACATAGCACACACCTAGAGATTAACATGTACATTTTTCAGCTTCAGTAGTATGAAAGCAAAGATATAGTTAGTAGATTTGGAAGGGATTCAGGAGATGATGAATAAGGGAAAGTCATCTTTATGTAAAGATCTAAGATTGATGATACAAGAGGCAGAGATTTATGAATACAATTTAAATTGAAAAAGTAACCAATAATATTACTAATAAAAGAATAATAAACAATTTTGAAGAAGCAAGAAAGAGAAAAGTTGATGAGCAATATAAATGGGCATGTTCTTTCAGAGTGTGGAGTTCATAAATGACTAGAATTGGTAAATTTAAAAACTAGTATAAAGATGTTTATATATAGAAAAATTACCAAGAGAAATTTTAAAATACTCTACAACTACCCTTACCCTAAAGTGTCTGAGAAACTGGAGAAGATTGTGATTCAACATTGTAGCCCTTCTCTAATACTAACTTCCTTAGAGTTATTAAAAGCATTTTAAAATAACAGGAATTTACTATTCAGACATTTCTGAAATATGTTAATTGGGTTTGTCTTTTCTAGATATACCAGAAATTTAATAATAAAAATTGTCAGCCTTAACTTTTTACTGGTAGTAATTATCCAAAAGTGATCTTAGATACTTATCATGTAATGATATTTAGTAAGACAATAAAGTTGCTAGGGACCTTACATTATGTTGAAACTTACTAATATTATTACACTTTTTAAAACAATGTTTTATTAAAATAGCACTGAGGCTGTCTATGGTCAAAAATCAGTGCACAAATTATATCTTCAATGATGAAAAAAACAAAACAAAACAAAACAAAACAAAAAACCCCTTATCCTTATTTCCTTGTCTAAGAGAATCTTCTTTGCTCTTGCCACTAATTTGTATCCTTTTCTTTTCTGTAAATGTGAATGCTCTCTAATATTCTCAGTATTGTGCTCTCCTATGATCTGGCTAGTTCTCTCCACTTTCACAGTTTTATACAGTTTGATGTGGTATTGGTTCTTATCTTTCCTTACCTACAAGACTATTTAGTTTCAACCAATTTGCTGAGTGTAGGGATCACACAGTGTCTGGAACATGGTACCTACTGAGAATGAGGTGCCTAAAATGAGCTAGGTTATGAATGAATAAATTTGTAGGAAGAAAAGATTTATAAATTTCTTTAAAAATATAAGCAGATTCTTCAAACAGGAAATGTTGCTCTGTAGCATTTAATTACTGAAGTAATTAATTCATAGTATTAAATTATTGATAAAAGCTCAGCTGTTTTCCAGTCCAGAGAGGTGACCAGAAGCACTGAGCTGCCTTAGATAGTTGACTATATCCTGTTTACATCCTCAATGCATATGGCATTATTAGGTTTGATTTATGAATATACACAATTTTATTAGACATATATATTTATTATGTTCACATATATAATTATTATTAAATATACATTTTAGAATTTTATTGTTTTATATACACAATGTTTATATTAACCCTTTATCAGATTATTTCGTTTTTCATTTTCAAGTAGAAATTGGATTGTCATTAAAGTGCTGATCTTTCTCTAACTTCCTTCAGTTAGGTTAAAAAGTGCCTATCTCTTGGTTTTATGGATCAAAGAACCTATAACCCTATCAAAATAAAGCCTATTTGCTACTAATTACATGTGGTGTACAGTGACATGAAATTCATTTTCCATGAGGACTCTATTACTGAAAATTCGTTTAGTTACCGGTAATGAGGATTCTGACTGTCTTAGTCACCCTCTTGTTATTATAGGAATGTGTAGTATTTAAAAGTGAATGGCTTGATGTTAAATTCAATTTTATAAAACATCAAGGTGCATTTGCTTTGCCCTGTATAAGAACTGATGAGTATGCAAGATGAGGTTAATGCAATGGGTAAAGTAAATCAATTCCATGTCTTAACTAATACCCTTAATAGTTTAGCAAGCTGCATTAAAGTTTGCTTTTAAATGGACACTTAGGCTAATTTGACAGCATGTTTGCCATTAGGCAACAATTACTGTCATTAGAGTGACTTTTTCCTTTTATCTCTAGTCAAATCTAGGAAAAAAATAAGAGGGAGGAAGAAAGGAGGACAAATTGTTTACTTCTAACATTAAATTCTGGTGCCTGCAAGTCAAACTCATTATGCAGCTGAAGAAACCAATAAATTTTTGCACACTTTGCTGTTATTAGTTAAAATTATATGCCATATACATGATTGCTTAGAGAGAAGGGAGGGTTTTTTTTTTAAAGCTGTGTTTTGTATCATAGCATTCATCACTTTCTTCCAATTTTGGAAACAAGATAGAAACTTTCTGTATAAATTGCATAAATATTAGGGTTGTAAAATTTTTTTACCTTTAGTATTGCAGTGGAACATGGAACAGAGTTATTTCTGAAAATGTGAATCTTGCCAGGCAAATACATTTTCGTATGGATATAAAACCTGAAGCAATAACATACAACTGGTCTCTTCCTTCTCTTATTTTTCCTTCCTCCCCTTCCTCTTCATTTCTGCCCTCTTCTCATCTTTCTTCCACAAAGCAATAATAGTCCAAAGCCTTTGCTGCTTTCAATGAAAATAGATCTTTAAGCAATATAATTCAGTAGTACATTGCATACTTTTCTTATAGACTCCTCTAGATCAAAGGAGATTAAAAACTTTATATCCCTAATACCTTATAATAAACTAAGTTCTGAAATTTCTTTTTGTAATTTTATAGATCTAATATTAATTTGCTTTTCTCTAATATCTAACTTTTAATGATATAAAAATTAAGTATTTAAAGTCTTATTTCTTATCCATATCTTTAACAAAAGCATACAAATTAAGTGGGGCTTGGGAATCCTTCTCATTGCCTGTTCTTATAAATAAAGTTTATTGGAACAAGCCATGTCTATTTCTTTACCTATTGCTCCTGGCTGTCACCCTCCTGCTGGTGGCTCAGACAGTAAGGAATCTGTCTTCAGGAGACCAGGGTTTGATCCCTGGGTCAGGAAGATCCCCTGGAGAAGGGAATGGCAACCCCCTCCAATATTCTTGCCTGGAGAATCCCATGGACAGAGGAGCCTGGTGGGCTACAGTCTATGGGGTCTCAAAGAGTCAGATGACTGAGTGACTAACACTGGCTGTTTTCCCACTACAATGAAGGAGTTGAAAGGTTGCAACAGCTACTCTCTGGCCCTAAAAACCTGAAATATTTACTGTCTATCCCTTTACAGCCAAAGTTTACCAACTACTGCACTAGAGCATACATTTCATTTGATATTTTGACCTTATAGTCAAAGACTCAATAGTCACATATCATTAGTTTGGAAGGCTGCTGCTTCATAATGTATAATTCACCATTTAGACATTTATTTCTTTATTCAACCATTCTTAAGCATTTCCTGTGGGCTAGGTATTTTTCCATGTGATGAGAAGACAAAACCTGATAAAATAGCCCTTGATGATATGGAAATATGCAGTTATAAATTTTAATATAATGTGCCAACCTCTAGTAGAGACATTCATTCTGCCACTCTTACTCACTTTGTGGACATACTGTGAAAGTTATATGTGTCCCTCCACCTTTCTATTTCTTCTAATTAGTAATTTTCTGAAGAGGGAAGCAGTGCCTTTAACTTCTGAAATCACTCTTCTGCAAACTCTTTATGATATGCAGAGAATTTTCATAAATTATAGGCCACATAGCTATAAGAACAGTATTACTGGTTTTACTAGAATTGGCTTTTCTATCTTTTGGATTTGCCTCCTTATCGATTATTCCTTTCATGCATATTTTTAGAATTAAACTCCAGATGCATGCCCTTCTTCCTTTTTTGAACATTACCTTTTTATTTTTCTTTAAACAGAAATCTTGTGTTGCTCCAGAATTTTCTTCTAGCAGCATGTACTTTTCAGGACATACTTGCTCAGCATTTATTAAAGGGATACTCTGGGGGCCTAGACTGAAAGACATGAAGCAGAACTTTCTCTCTCTAACCTGTTGTAGTTCTTACCTCTTTCCTAGTTTATCAGAGCTATGGATGGATAGCTGCAGGTCTTCTTTCTTTTTTTTTTTTTTAAGAAGGTCAAATGTGCTGAACAGATAAAAGTATAGGATGAGGCATCAATATTTCCTTATCCTGCATCTGCTGGAATCATTTAATCATCACATATTTACTGAAAAGCTATTACACGTCCACTAAGGTACTAAGTGATGATACAAAGCCTGAAACTTCAGTAAAAATGGATTCTGAATTGTCATTTTCCTCCATCTTTCAATCATTCATATGCCACAAATATGTCCCAGTCTCCCTTTTCCTCCTTTCTCCCCTTCTTAAAATGTCTTCTCTTTTGAAATTGTTTCCAGTTTATCCAGACAGAGTTAATTGTTCCAATCTCTGTTAAAATAGCCCATTATTCATCTCTTGTAGCAATATCTAATATTTTTTGTGAATTGTGTATTTGCTTGTCAGACTCTATGCCTAATTGTGGCTTTCAGAGATCAGGAGATTGTTTCACTCATTTTCCCCCCTAGATTCCAACATAGTTCCTGCTTGGCATAGCATCAGTGCTTAATAGATACTAGTAATAGAGTATGATTTTTAAAAATCCCCCCTTCATTAACAGTTTTTCATAAACACACATTCAACCAGAAAATATAATATTCCTTTGAGAAATAGAAAAGGGTTCTGATCTAAAAGTAATGATCAACATTTAATCATCTTTATAATTTATTGTCACTTCAACAAATATTTTGTTAGAATTGATAATGTCAACAATATTTGGAGATTGCTGAGTCTGAAAAAAATCAGAATTCTAATCTTCTATAATTCTTCCTAGTAGTATGCTACTGCTGCTGTTAAGTCGCTTTAGTCGTGTCCGACTCTGTGCAACCCCATAGATGGCAGCCCACCAGGCTCCCCCGTCCCTGGGATTTCCAGGCAAGAACACTGGAGTGGATTTCCATTTCCTTCTCCAGTGCACGAAAGTGAAAAGTGAAAGTAAAGTCGCTCAGTCCTGTTCCACTCTTTGCAACCCCATGGACTGCAGCCTACCAGGCTCCTCCATCCATGGGATTTTCCAGGAAAGAGTACTGGAGTGGGTTGCCATTGCCTTCTCCTTCCTAGTATACCTAACTTTAAATTGAAAAGGGAAGCTGTGTTGGGAAAAGGTGACATATTTGAGTCAATATAGTGTTATGAGTGATAATTAGACTTGCAGATTGAATTTCAACAACTTCTAGGCTAACAAGGCCTTATTATGGGCTATGAAACTATGTTACTACACTTATTTCATATTTTTTAACAGGCAAATTTTCATATCTTCAAAAGCCAAAGCCTGGTGTATAGATGTCCCCCAGAGATTAATGCAATTATTGATTGAATGTTGAACTAACTACTGGTATTTTAATGCTCTTCTCCTGAAGAAAATTCAGCCACCCTTTACTTCCACAATAATTGCTTCTCACACATGCCACTTTTAAGTGCTCATTGAAATAATGTGGAGGGTTTTTTTCTGTACATACTATAATCCATCATGTCTTCTAAGCAGTGTAAGGGGATCTTTATGGAGGAAACCTGTATCTTTGTGGATAAAGTTTCATGCATGATACATAATGCCAGATTGGTTCAATTCAGAGCTTATAAGCTCTGAATTAATAGGAAATATTTTGCTTTGAAATAATAGAAATTAAAACCCATAAGAAAGCAGGTCAAATATGATAAATTTCCTTGTATATGTTTCTCTTTTCAAGTTTGAAAGTTGATATGTTTTGATCAAAAACCAACATACATCAGTAAAACCTACAAACCCATTTAATTGTGATTTTTAATTTCTTAGCAGTCAGTGTTCTCTTCTAGAGCACTTTGAAATGGATTTTTTTTTCTTTTGTAAGAAAAAATGTTATTGAGTCAAAGCTATAGCATGCAGATATGCTGTTAACAGGAAACTTCAAAGTAATAATTTTAACAGACTTTCATTTTATAGTGACATACTCTCTTGATCTTGGTAGAAAATGTGTATTTTATTGACTATTTATGATGCTGTGATAAAATTCAGTATTAATTCTAGGATCCAGCTTTTCTTTGTAATTGATTTAATGATCAGTGGTTTCCCTTTTCATCCATCCTTTGCTTATTTGAAGGAGAAAAACAAAAACAAAAACTACAGATAGTGCATATAGGACTTTATAAAACACCTAGTCTTTGTATTGAATAAACAGGACTCACAAGATGCCATTATGACATTGACATGGCTATTCATTTTTGCTCTTCCCAAGTGGCACTAGTGGTAAAGAAGCCTCCTGCCAATGCAGATGACTTAAGAGACATGGGTTTGATCATTGAGAAGATCCCCTGAACAAGGAAATGGCAACCTGTTCCACTATTCTTGCCTGGAGAATCCCAAGGGCAGAGAGGCTGGTCGGCTACAATCCATAGGGTGGCACAGATTTGGACACAACTGAAGTGACAGCACAGCACAGCCCAACACATTCTTCTAATCTCCACAACCCTTCTCCTTTTTATTTTCTTTTTCTTTTTTTTAGTGAAGCAAGTAAAGTACTTATTAAGAGGAAAAGGCATGCAGTATATATGGATAGACATATGGGAAGACTCTAAAGGAAAGACGTCCCTGAGTTGTACCCTTACGGCAGTTTGAGTTACTTTTATGGGGCATTTCTTCCAGGTTTCCTTTGGCCAATCATTTTAATTTGCCTGGTTCAGGTGCATATTTGCTATATCTCAGGAATCTCTGATGTGCATGCACACAACTCTTAGCCGAGATGGATTCTACCAAGAAGGTGTATGGGTAGAACATCCCTTGACATCACTCCCCTTTTGACCTCCAAGGAGCCTTTCTGCACATTTGTGGTCAAGGAGGTCTCCTGACTTCAAAGATGAGACATATGTGTCCCGAGCAAGGCCCACCATCCTCTCTTAATTGTCCTGTTATTCTTGTCTTAGAATTTCAGTCCACAGGGATGACTTTCCAATTGATTTATGCTGGGGGGCAGAGAGTATGGTGGCATCTACCTCCAGCCTCAAATCCTCCCTGAGAAACATAAACCACCAAAATACTTTATTGGGAAAATGAAAGGCAGAGATCTATCTTCTGTAATTTCTTCAGCCTGACAAGGGGATATCTAGTTGGGTCATTGAGCTCTAGTCCTGTCTCATTAAAGGAGACCCCGGGTGACTTCTGTTGTTATTGCAACAGGATCTGTTGTGGGGAGTGACTGGAGTCCCTGCATCTCCTTTGCCCTGTGATGTTCTAGAGAAAACACTAATTAGATTAGAGAAGGAGCTAAAGATCAGTAAAAGACTATTATCTTTATGTTGCTAAAGAGAGAGTGAGGCAAGAGGCATTAGAATTTTCTTCAGTAGGAAAATGAATGCTAATGTTCTCTACATTAATGTTCTGAGCCTTGGGTCTCTGGTTCAGTTCAGTTCAGCTCAGTCACTCAATCGTGTCCGACTCTTTGCAACTACATGAATCACAGCACGCCAGGCCTCCCTGTCCATCACCAACTCCCGGAGTTCACTCAGACTCACGTCTATTGAGTCAGTGATGCCATCCAGCCATCTCATCCTCTGTCGTCCCCTTCTCCTCCTGCCCCTAATCCCTCCCAGCATCACAGTCTTTTCCAATGAGTCAACCCTTCACATGAAGTGGCCAAAGTACTGGAGTTTCAGCTTCAGCATCATTCCCTTTTCCACCAGAAACTTGGCTAAAATTCCTTATGGGATGGACAAAGGTGATCATCAGATCTTTAGAGATCATTAGAGATCCTTCCCGGTTTAGAATGCAGGGTTTCAGGGCTGTTTCTTAGTTGACTTCTTCTGGGTATGTAAAAATATTAAAGATAATAAGTATAAGCATATAATAATACTTATTTTGTACATATAAAAATATGTATAATATACAAATAAAATATGTTATAATATTTAAAATACTCTTTCTCTTATGTGTACTCTCATAGACACAAAATAGTCTCCCATGCAGGCCCCTTTAGCTATAATTCCTAGAATAGCACTGAGGCTCTCTCTCTCTCTCTCTTTCTCTTGTGTGTGTGTGTGTGTGTGTGTGTGTGTGTGTTTGTTCTTGAGTATATTTCCATGTACTATACAGTAGGTCACTGTTGGTTATCTATTTTATATAGGGTGTTGTTGTATTCACTCACCAAGTCATGGACTCTGTAACCTCTTGGACTGCAGCACGCTAGGCCTCCCTGTACTTCAACATCTCCCAGAGTTTGCCCTAGTACATGTCCATTGAATCCATGGTGTCATCCAACCATCTCTTTATATAAGGTAGAGTGTACCTATTAATCCCAAACTCCTAGTTTATTCCTCCTCCACCTTTCCACTTTGGAAACTATAAGTTTGTTTTCTATGTCTGTGGGTCTATCTCTGTTTTGTAAATATGTTTATTCATATATATATATGTATGTATGTGTATATATATATATATAAATAAATATAAGATTCAACATATAAGTGATATCATATGATATTTGTTTTTCTCTTTCTGGCTGGGGCTCTTTGATGACCAGCCATCTTCCACCAGTTTTCTCTGCTCCATTGAATCCAGGATCTGGCTGTGAAATCCTGTTGTAGCCTTCATGTAATCCTCTTGGTCAGGACTAAAGGTGTTTTGACATAAGTTTTCATTTCTTCAGTGTTCACATTTGGACCACAGAAAACCACAAACATCCATTTATCCACCTTAAAAGGGAATTTTTTCCCAGGTACAGCACAACTCACCTTGGCTCCCCTGCCAGAGTAAACTCACTGCCATCATTCCTACTACTACAGGTATCATGGGCAGGAACTTGAAGACAGAACACCAAGTCTTCCCAACTCTAGGAGAACTATCGCAAATTCTTCAAGAAGCCTCCTTAAAGTTACCCTTGCTAAGCTTTAGGTGAAAGAAGTACTAATGACATTATAGCTTGCCAAGGGAGGATGGGACTTGCAATTCTTTCTCCAATAATCTGCCTCATAAAACTCTCCCTAGCCTTTTTCGATTGTAGACCTGTGTTATCAACCCTGGGGGTTACACTGGGGTTGAGCACCACTGCTCAGTCCCTGATTAACTCAAGTATCATCTGGATCAACAGCATCCACATTACTGGAAGCTTCAGTTCAGTCGCTCAGTCATCTCTGACTCTTTGCGACCCCATGGACTGCAGCACACAAGGCTTCCCTGTCCACCACCAACTCCCAGAGCTTCCTTAAACTCATGTTCATCACATCAGTGATGCCATCTAACCATCTCATCCTCTGTCATCCCCTTCTCCTGCCTTTAATCTTTCCCAGCATCAAGGTCTTTTCCAATGAGTCATTTCTTCGCATCAGGTATCCAGAATATTGGAGTTTCAACTTTAGCATCAGTCTCTTCAATGAATGTACAGGACTGATTTCCTTTAGAATGAACTGGTTGGCTCTCCTTGTAGTCCAAGGGACTCTCAAGAGTCTTCTCCAACACCACAGTTCAAAAACATCAATTCTTCAGTACTCAGCTTTCTTTCTAGTTCAACTCTCACATCTATACATGACTACTAGAAACATCGTAGCTTTGACTAGACAGACATTTGTCAGCAAAGTAATGTCTCTTCTTTTTATTATGCTGTCTAGGTTGATCATAGCTTTTCTTCCAAGGAGTAACCACCTTTTAATTTCATGGCTACAGTCATCACCTACAGTGATTTTGAAGCTCCCCCAAGATGAAGTCTTTCAGTTCCCTTTGTTTCCCCATCTATTTGCCATGAAGTGATGGGACCAGATACCATGATCTTAATTTTTTGAATGTTGAGTTTTAAAAGTCAGTTTTTTTTTTTCACTCTCTTCTTTCACTTTCATCAAGAGGCTCTACAGTTCCTTTTAAATTTCTGCCAGTGTGGTGGCATCTACATATCTGAGGTTATTGATATTTCTCTCAGCAATCTTAACCCCAGCTTGATTCCACCTTAATTACAGTCTTCATCAAGCCCAGCATTTCACCTGATATATTCTGCATATAAGTTACATAAACAGGGTGACAATATCAGCCTTGATGTATTCCTTTCCTGATTCGGAACCAGTCTGTTGTTCCATGTCTGGTTATAACTGTTGCTTCTTGACCTGCATACAGATTTCTCAGGAGGCAGGTCATGTGATCTGGTATTTATTTAAGAGTTTTCCACAGTTTGTTGTGATTTACATAGTCAAAGACTTTGGCATAATCAATAAAGCAGAAGTAGATGTTTTTCTGAAATTCTCCTGTTTTTCCTATGATCCAATGGATGTTGGAAACTTGATCTCTGGTTCCTTTGCCTTTTCTAAATCCAGCTTGAACATCTGGAAGTGCATGGTTCAGGTAAGTCTGGCTTAGAGAATTTTGAGCATTACTTTGCTAACGTGTGAGATGAGTGCAACTGTGTGGTAATTTGAACATTCTTTGGCATTACCTTTCTTTGGGATTGGAATGAAAACTGACCTTTCCCAGTCCTGTGGCCACTGCTTAGTTTTCCATATTTGCTGGCATGTTGAGTACAGCATTTTCACAGCATCATCTTTTAGAATTTGAAATAGCTCTGCTGGAATTCCACCACCTCCAATAGCTTTGTTCATAGTGATGCTTCCTCAGGCCCACTTGACTTCATATTCCAGGATGTCTGGCTCTAGGTGAGTGATCACACCATCATGATCATCTGGGTCACGATCTTTTTTGTACCTGGTAGCTTTTTTGTAACTGGAAGCTTATTAGAAATGAAACAGCTCAGGCCCCACATGGGACCTATGAACCAAATTCCACAGTTAGTGAGCTCCCTAAGTGATGTGCATCCATATCAGTATTCGGGAATCATGCTGTTTTAAGCTAGTAGTGCTCAAACTTTAGTGGATATCCTAAATAACTGAAGAGCTTGTTAGAACACAGACTGCTTGCCCTCACCTCCAGAATTTCTTATTCAATATATCTGGAATGAGTCTGAGAATCTGTACTTCTAGCCAAATTCCCAGGTGATATAGTCCAGGGATTACACTTTGAGAACCACTGTGTTAGTGCTTACACTGATACTACAGTATGTCATGTGGTATTCTCAAGCACATGAATTGTGCTCTGCATTGACATGTGCATATGAATATAGAATACACACCTAATTTCAGATTTAGTATTAAAAATGCAATACATCACATAATTTTTATGTAGATTACATGCTGAAATGCTATTAAATCTATTGAATCAAATAAAATATATTATTAAATTATTTTCACCTTTGTTGTTTTTATTCTTTTTAATGTGACTACTGGAAACTTTCAAATTGCATGTATGGCTTACCTTATATTCCTATTGACCAGCATTTTTTATTTTGATCTCTATCTGACTAAGGGATTCCTGAGGGATTTCTGAAACTGATTCTTGGTCACTTCCATTACAGATTTATTATTTGGCAATGTATGTTTGGTATGTCATAACTAACAAATCTTGGCAACTTAGGGAAAGTTACAATTTTAACATTTTAGGTTATATGTATAATAGCCTATTTATTCTCATTAAAAGCCTATGAGTGTTCTGTTGTGTCTGGCTCTTTGAGACCCTATGGGCTGTAGCCTGCCAGACTCCTCTGTCCATGGGATTCTCCAGGCAAGAATACTAGAGTGGGTTGCTTTTTCCTCCTCCAGGGGATCTTTCTAACCCAGGAACTGATCCCATGTCACCTATGTCTTCTATATTGTCAAGTGGATTCTTTACCACTGCACCACTTGGGAAGCCCAAAAAACATAGGGTGATGGTTGTTTAGTCACTAAGTCATGTCCAAGTCATTGTAATGACTGTAACCCCAGGGACTGCTAGGTTCCTCTGTGATTTCCCAGGTAAGATTACTGGAGTGTTTTGCTATTTCCTTCTCCCGGGTATCTTCCCGATCCAGAGATCAAACGCAGGTCTCCTGCGTTGCATGTGGATTCTATACTGAGTGGGCCACCTGAGAAGCCCAAAGCCTATTATTATCTGCTTTTTTCAAATGAGAAACCTAAGAAATAATATACTGAATTTCCTCTTCCAGCAAGTGGAATCCAAGGATAGGTTTTCTGACTTTCAAGTCTAGATTTTCTACCTCACTGTACAGCCTCTACTCTGGAAGAGCAATGTGAGAAAATTTGTTCTTTTGAGTTAGTTAGAGACTGTCTGCTCAACTTGTACAAATTGAAATCTGGAAGAATTTTACATAGGGGTAAATACTGTCTCTTGGCGGCTTATTTTTGAATAAGCCATCATTCCTTCCTAATGAAGCAGTGAAATCTTCATGCTGCAAATCTTAATACTCTTAAATGTACTGCTTCTCTAACTGATTTTGTTGATTGGCCAGTTCAGTTCTTTTCTTAGACTCAGATCCCATTACATATGTTGTATCATTTTTTAGTTATTATTTAAATATGAGGTGAGGTAAAGTCGCTCAGTCGTGTCCGACTATTTGCGACCCCGTGGACTGTAACCTACTAGGCT
Source organism: Aepyceros melampus (assembly GCA_006408695.1). Taxonomy (NCBI): domain Eukaryota; kingdom Metazoa; phylum Chordata; class Mammalia; order Artiodactyla; family Bovidae; genus Aepyceros; species Aepyceros melampus. Next base: position 155,939 of record SJXQ01008463.1, read on the forward strand.
TCTCAGTCCATGGGATTCTCCAGGCAAGAATACTGGAGTGGATTGCCATTTCCTTCTCCAGGGGATCTTCCCAACCCAGGGATCGAACCTGGATCTCCAGCATTGGAGGCAGACGCTTTAACCTCTGAGCCACCAGGTTGGGTATTTAAGTATAGTACATTCTATGAAACTGGACACTATTTGGCTGTTTCTTCTATATATGTGACAGACTTCTGAGTAGTTCTTTTTCTCTCAGAATTCTTGAGTGGTCCAGACACAAGTAATGATGCAAAGCATTGGTTTGGTCAATGGAAAGTATCCTTGACTATTACATCCCAAGTTAGCCACGTGGAAATAAATGGCTCAAGCTATTTGGTGTACCTTTGTGTGGTGATAATCATGATGGTGTGATCACTCACCTAGAGCCAGACATCCTGGAATGTGAAGTCAAGTGGGCCTTAGGAAGCATCACTATGAACAAAGCTAGTGGAGGTGATGGAATTCCAGTTGTGCTATTTCAAATCCTAAAAGATAATGGGGTGAAAGTGCTACACTCAATATGCCAGCAAATTTGGAAAACTCAGCAGTAGCCATAAGACTGGAAAAGGTCAGTTTTCATTCCAATCCAAATGAAAGGCAAAGCCAAGAATGTTCAAACTAACGCCCAATTTCACTCATGTCACACACTAGCAAAGTAATGCTTAAAATTCTCCAAGCCAGGCTTCAACAGTACATGAACTATGCACTTCCAGATGTTCAAGCTGGATTTAGAAAAGGCAGAGGAACCAGAGATCAAATGGCCAACATCTGCTGGATCATCAAAAAAGCAAGAGAGTTCAGGAGAAACATCTGCTTCTGCTTTATTGAATATAACAAAGCCTTTGACTATGTGGATCACAACAAACTGTGGAAAATTCTGAAAGAGATGGGAATACCAGACCACCTGACCTGCCTCCTGAGAAAACTGTATGCATGTCAAGAAGCAACAGTTAGAACTGGACATGGAACAACACACTCGTTAGAAATCGGGAAAGGAGTACATCAAGGTTGTATATTGTCACCTTGCTTATTTAACTTATATGCAGAGTACATCATGAGAAATTCTCGACTGGATGAAGCACAAGCTGTAATCAAGATTGCCGGGAGAAATATGATAACCTCAGATATGCAGATGACACCATACTTATGGCAGAAAGCAAAAAAGAACTAAAGAGCCTCTTGATGAAAGTGAAAGAAGAAGTGAAAACTAAGATTATGGCATCTGGCCCCATCACTTCATGGCAAATAGATGGGGAAACAGTGGAAACAGTGACAGACTTTATTTTGGGGGGCTCCAAAATCACTCCAGATGGTGACTGCAGCCATGAAATTAAAAGGTGCTTGCCCCTTGGAAGAAAAATTTTGACCAACCTAGAGAGCATATTAAAAATCAGAGACATTACTTTGTCAACAAAAGCCCATAGCTTTAGTCAAAGCTATGGTTTTTCCAGTAGTCATGTATGGATGTAAGAGTTGAACTATAAAGAAAGCTGAATGCTGAACAATTCATGCTTTTGAACTGTGGTGTTGTAGAAGACTCTTGAGAGTCCCTTGTGCTTCAAGGAGATCCAACCAGTCCATCTGAAAGGAAATAAGTCCTGAATATTCATTGGAAGGACTGTTGCTGAACTGAAACTCCAATACTTTGGCTACCTGATGCAAAGAACTGAGTCATTGGAAAAGATCCTGATGCTGGGAAAGATTGCAGGCAGGAGGAGAAAGGGACAACAGAGGATAAAATGGCTGGATGCCGTCACCGATGTGATAGACATGAGTTTGAGTAAACTGGAGTTGGTTTTGAACAGAGAATCCTGGCGAGCTGCAGTCCATGGGGTCACAAACAGTCAGACATGACTAAGTGACTGAACTGTATGTTGTTTTCTTTAATAAGTAGACAGTATCTTTCTCTTCTAAATTTCTATAACCTTTTTAATACTTATAAGTATAGCACTTAAAATTTTACTGAAGTTGTCTATTGCATGTTCATCTCTCTAGAAGATGATTTTCTAATTTTCTAATTAGAAGGACAAGAGTGAAATCTGTGTGTATGTATGTGTGTGTATGTGTATATATATATTTTTTTCTATATATATATATGTGTGTGTGTTTATGTAAATACATATGCATGCAGTGTATGGTTTACCTTGAAATTAACTCAATGTTGAAATGGTTTTTAAATCTATCAGAGAAATCCTTTTCCTTCATTCATAGTTTTCACTTGACCATCAAAATGAGTACCAACCAGTTTTATCATGTTAAACTTTCCATTTTACAGATATCAGAATATCTCTATTTTAAACGTTCTGTAGTCTGTAGTAGAGGTTTAAAGGTATATGGATGAATGGACTAACATTTTTCAAAAAATCTTGGGAATCAGATATTTATTGTTGTTGTTGTTTAGTTGCCCAGTTGTGTTCGACTCTTTGTGACCCCATGGATGGCATCGCACTAGGCCTCCTTGTGATTCTCTTCTCCTTCTGCCCTCTTCTTTTCCCATCATCAGGGACTTTTCCAATGAGTCATCTGTTTGCATCAGATGACCAAAATACTGGAGTTTCAGCTTCAACATCAGTCCTTCCAGTGAATATTCAGGGTTGATATCCCTTATGATTGCCTGGTTTGATCTCCTTGCTGTCCAAGGAACTTTTAGGGTCTTCTCCAGCACCAGAGTTTGAAGGCATCAATTCTTCAGTGCTTTGCCTTCTTTATGGTCCAACTCTCACAACTGTTCGTAACCACTGGGAAGACCATAGCTTTGACTCATACAGACATTTGTTGGCAGAGTAATGTCTCTGCTTTTCAACAGGCTGTCTGGGTTTATCACCGCTTTCCTGCCAAGAAGCAATTGTCTTCTGATTTCATGTCTGCATCCACAGTGATTTTGAAGCCCAAGAGAGGAAATCTGTCACTATTTCCAGCTTTCCCCCTTCTATTTGCCATGCAGTAATGGGGCCAAATGCCATGACATTGTTTTTTTAATATTTAGTCCTAAGCCGGCTCTTTTAGTCTCCTCCTTCACCCTCATCAAGAGGCTCTTTAGTTCCTCTTTGCTTTCTGCCATTTGAGTGGCATTATCTGCATAAAGAAAGCTGCCATCAAAGAACTGATGCTTTTGAACTGTGATGTTGGAGAAGACTCTTGAGAGTCCCTTGAATTGCAAGGAGATAAACCAGTCAGTCCTAAAGGAAAGCAGTCCTGAGTATTCATTGAAAGACTGTTGCTGAAGCTGAAGCTCCAATACTTTGGTCACCTGATGCAAAGAACTGACTCATTAGAAAAGACCCTGTTGCTGGGAAAGATTGAAGGTGGGAGGAGAAGGGGATGACAGAGGATGAGATGGTTGGATGGCATTAATGACTCAATGGACATGAGTTTGAGCAAGCTTTGTGTGTTGATGATGGGCAGGGAAGCCTGGAATATTGCAGTCCATGGGGTTGCAAAGAGTCAGACATGACTAAGCAACAGAACTGATCAATCCACATATCTGACATTGTTGATGTTTCTCCTTCCTATCTTGATTCCAACTTGTAACTCATCCAGCCTGGCATTTCTCATGATGTGCTTAGAGTATAAGTTCAACAAACAGGGTAACAGCAGACATGCCTGTCATACTCCTTTCTTCATCTTGAGCCAATCAGTTGTTCCATACAGAGTTCTGTTGTTTCTTGACCTGATATGAGATTTCAGGAGATGGGTAAGATTGTCTGGTATCAATATCTCTCTGATAGCTTTCCACAGTTTGTCAGGATACATACAGTCAAAGGTTTTATAGCATAGTCGATGAAACAGAGATAGATGTTTCTGAAATCCCCTTGCTTTTCTATAATCCAGAGAACATTGGCAATTTGATCTCTTGTTCTTGTTCCTTTTTAAATCCCAGCTTGGACATCTGGAAGTTCTTGGTTCATATAATGCTGAAGCCTAGCATGCAAGATTTTAAGCATGACTTTACTAGTATGGGAGATGAGTGTAACTGTCTAGTGGTTAGCACATTATTTGGTACTACCCTTCTTGGGAAATGGGTATGAGGATTGATCTTTTCCAGTCCTTTGGCCATTGCTGGGTTTTCCAGGTTTGCTGACATAATGAATGCAAAATCTTGATGGCATCATCCTTTAGCAATCTGAATAGTTCTGCTGGAATTTCACCACATCTACTAGCTTTATATTGGTATGCAAAACCATTAAACATATTTGTTTCTTTAAAGAAAAAAATCCACCATCTCACTCATTTTTATAAAGAAGTTAATTTTTAAAGGATGTAATCTAAAAACCATTTTCTAAAATATAAATTAATTTTTATTTAAAAATTTAATTTACTAAAATCTTGCTCTTTCCTGCATGTACTCTGCTTGGCAGTGGTCCGTGAACTAGTAGAGGGCAGCTTCTGTGAGATGCAGGCCATCGTGTAGATGTATGAAGGGTGGTGAGGGAAATCTGGTGACTCTTCCTTATTTGCAGGGATTTCTGTACACAGCACACAGCAGAAACTCCTCTGTGACCAGTTCAAGTGTCTGAGTTCCTTAACCTTGCATCTTTGGCCTAGTAGGACCACCATTACAGAAAAAGGAAGAAGCACAAAAATTCATGCTCTAAAATAGTTGAAAAAGTGAAGTCACTCAGTCATGTCTGACTCTTTACAAACCCATGAACTATAATCTGCCAGGCTCCTCTGTCCATGGGATTTTCCAGGCAAAATACTGGAGTGGGTTGCCATTTCCTTCTCCAGGGGATCTTCCTGGTCCAGGGATCGAACCCAGGTCTGTTGCATTGCAGGCAAGCTCTTTACTATCTGAACCACCAGGAAAGGTCATATGTCCTGTTTTAATAGGAAGATATGAATCAGCATACCTTATATAAAGGGCAAGGATCAGAAATACTAGAAGACTGTAACACGTATGGGAATCACAGACCCTTTAGCATTATAAAATAGTTCTTACCCACCATGGATGATTTATTGATTCTTTCTTGTTGACAAACTGATTGCATACATGCCAGAATGAATATATTGGAAGCAGAGTAAATTTAGATGTTAAAAAAAAATGACACATTATGGATGATATATTTTTCTTCTAATAGGAGCCAATAAACCTAAGTATTCCTTCAATATAATGCACCTTGTGCCTCAAATATTCCCATGTAAGTTCAGTTCAGTTCAGTTCAGTCGCTCAGTCGTGTCCGACTTTTTGCAACCCCATGAATTGCAGCACGCTAGGCCTCCCTGTCCATCACCAACTCCCAGAGTTCACTCAGACCCACATCCATTGAGTCCGTGATGCCATCCAGCCATCTCATCCTCGGTCGTCCCCTTCTCCTCCTGCCCCCAATCCCTCCCAGCATCAGGGTCTTTTCCAATGAGTCAACTCTTCACATGAGGTGGCCAAAGTATTGGAGTTTCAGCTTTAGCATCATTCCTTCCAAAGAAATCCCAGGGTTTTTTTCTTTGGATGGATCCCCAATTCATAAAAAGGTAACAGGGTATATCCAAGTTCTGGCAAACAAAGATTCTGATAGTCATAAAATACCTTAATATAATATTAAAGCATTCTTGCCTGGAGAATCCCAGAGACGGGGGAGCCTGGTGGGCTGCTATCTATGGGGTCACACAGAGTCGGACACGACCGAAGAGACTTAGCAATAGCAACTTAGCAACAACAGCCAGGTTAGAAGGCCTGATTGTTTAAATTCCTTCTCCCTTTTTCTAGTCCCTATTCCAATATAAATATTTTTCAACATCCTCATTCAATTTATTTCCTTCTCATACCTCCAATTCTCTAATGGTACTACTGACTACTAATGATTTGTGATTCACCATACTTTTATTAATTGTGGAATTTCCTTCCTGCCCCACAGCACAAATAATCTATTTTTAGAAAATAATACCAGTCTATTTTCTAGCTTTTGCTGTGTTTAGCTTCTTAAGGAGTGAAACCAAATTCCTTTCCAAAGTGCTTGATGCTCACTGCCTACACAAATGATGAGCATTTCAGAGGTTTAGTGGTAAAGAGTCTTCTTGCCAATGCAGGAGACCTGGGAAACATGGATTCTATCCCTGGGTTGGGAAGATCCCCTGGAGGAGGAAATGGCAACCTACTTCAGGATCCTTGCTGGGAAACCTCATGGAAAGAGGGGCCTAGCAGGCTACAGTCTGTAGGGTTCAAAGAGTTGGACACAACTGAGCGTGTACACACACACACACACACACACACACACACACACACAATATACTTAAGAACCATGTATCCAGTAAAATGAAACACCAAGGATCCCAGTACATGAACAAATTCCAGCTCTTGTTTGCCTTGCTCTGCTCTGTAGCTTGCTTTAATCCCTGTTGCTAACATCTTACTATATTTTTCTTTGTTTGCTCTCTACACAGTATATCATTTTTACTTGATGTCTCTCTTCTGGCATTTACCTCTGACTCACCTTAAATACCAGGCTGCATTTGCCTTCATCACAGTGTACTTCCAGAGCTTGATACTTATCTTTTCTTCTCCCCCTAAATCTAGTTCTAGACCTTAAGACCCTATGTGAGGGCGATTTCATTCTACAAAAGAAAAGTGGGCTTAAAGTTGAATGAAGTTGAATAAAGCCAAACTTACTTACTAAATAAAGTTGGGCGGTACTTCATTTCCAAGCAAATCATTTCTTAAATACTGGTGATACTTTCTTAACTTGAAATAATTTAAGTCATTTCTTTTCTTTGAGTCTGTTATTCAAAGTCCTCCATCTAATAGTCTGTGTAGTACAGCTTGGATTTTTTTCCTATGCTTTTCCCAGAAGATAGTTATTTACATAATCCTCAAATGCTTGATTCTTACATTTGTATGTCATTGTCTTCTGTACAATAAACATTTGTAACTATTTCAAAACATCCTTCAGCTCAAGCTCTTTCAATAAGCAATCAAGCATACCCTTATGACATCAGCCATGTGGCCTCACCTATTTCAGAGTGCACATACAGGAGTTTGATTTGTATAGAATTTATATTTTTATAAATAATTTATATTGTTATAAGGGGAAGTTTCAAGTGTAAGGCTTATCTCCCCAACTGGACTCTAAGCACTAGAAAGAAATCACATATTTTGTCTATATATCTTTGAGTTGCTTGAAAACCTAACATATTACTGATAGAAACATAATAAACATCAACAGTCTTGACTTTGTAATGAATTGTTATCATTGTTGTTTAGTTGCTAAGTCATGTCCGACTCTTTTGTAATCCTATAGATTGTAGCCTGCCAGTCTCCTCTGTCCCTGAGATTTCCCAAGCAAGAATACTGGAGTGGGTTGCCATTTCCTTCTCCAGGGGATCTTCCTGACCCAGGGATGGAAACTGCAAGTCCTGCATTGTAGGTGGATTCTTTACTGCTGAACCAATTGGCCTCCATTTTCATACTTTAATTTTATTTTGAGAACACATTTCTTATTGGTGTATTAAATAAAACTTCTCTGTAGCTAAAGGAGTAAGAACACAATAAAAACTGTTTTACCACCATAAAAAGAAAAGTAAAATCTCTCTATATTATGAGACTATGAATTCAAATGACAAAAAAATGAGATGTGGAATGAAAATAAAATATCACCAGAGAGAGATCAAAGTTCTATTTGTTCTTTTGAAAACATGGAGATGTGGATATTCAAAGTTAATGTCTGAATTGTTGGTCAACATGAGAGAGATTTACTCTTCTCTTTCACATAGAGTGATACTTGACATGGGAGCATATATTTTAAACACCATTTTCAAATGGGCAAAAATTATGTGTTCACTAATCTGTGTACAGCATAAATGCTTAATTATAACACTAGTTATTGGAAAGCTTTACTTAATAAGAAAAGGAGAAGAGATCACAAGTTTCTTTTTTGTATCTGTGAGTCTGTTTCTGTTTTTTATATAAATTCATTTGTATTATTTTTTATATTCCACATATAAGTTATATAATATTTGTCTTTGACTTATTTCACTAAATATAGTGTTCTCTGGGCCCATTCATTTTGCTGCTAACAGCAATATCTCATTCTTTTTTATGTCTGAGTAATATTCTGTTGTATATGTATATCACATCTTAATCTAGTTACCTATTGATAAAAATATGGAGTGCTTCACAAATTTGCATGTCATCTTTGCACAGGGGCCAGGCTAATCTTTTCTGTCTATAGTTTTCCAATTTTAATATATGTCCTTTCAAAGCAAATACTAATTAGTGTTTGTTTTTAAATTTTCAGACGGTGTCAATGCTGCTTTATTTCCTACAAAAGAGGAAAAATATAGGTTATTGCTAGATATAACTAGAGATACTACTTGCACTGTAGATATGGCAGAATTGCTGTTCTCTTCCACCTTTCTTACACTGAGCTTTACATCTGACTTCACCCCAGAAGTGGCAGCAAAGCAATGAGAAGTAAGCATCTGCTCATGTCAATCATGCACAAGCTCATTTACATGCTAGGACATCTGTCTAATGTATCAAGTACAGGGTCTTGCTGCTGGGCTTTGAGAAAAGCAATGCCATTATTGGAGTCGGGCTTCATTTCATTCATTTTAAGAAAGTTTACTTGATTTTATTCTTATAAAACTAATTAGTCTTTGTTCTGAGCATTGGAGTAAAATGTAAAGTAACAAGAGATTATTCAGGCTCTCTCCCAAAAGCTTTCACTATCAATATAGTATTAGATATGTTTATTTCAGATTTCTTCCTAAGCAGATTTTTCTTAGTTTTGATCATATATACATAGAGATTTATTCAATTAATATTGCAACTTGTTCATAAAATCAGTTTTTCTCCTTGATTCTTCATCTTACATAAATTTCATCATAAACAATATTATCTTACATAATTTTCACTGTGTTTATGTTGTTAAATCTGAGTGATTTAATTCTTTCATCATAGGCTCACTCTTCCCTATTAATTTCTTTTATTCAACTGACTTTTGTCTAATGCACCCAGTTGTATAAAATTTCAAAATATAATATGATGCAGTATTTATATAAAATTCAGCAGCAATATTATTATAAGAAATTATGTTTCTTATTTCTATAGCATCTCTCTAACATTCATTAAATGTGCAAAGATGATGACAATGCATTTACGTAATTTTGACCTATTATAAAATGCTAGTGAAATTGTTTTTTAAGATATTTCATGACATTTATAGTTAATTTTACTCAAACTTAGAAAATTGATTTTGCTAAAGAACATTGTATTTTACTTTATATGTGCTCCTGAGATTGCTCATATGTTCTTCCTTGACTGATGTATATCTTAGTTCCCATAAAAGATTAGAACTAACTAAAGTTTTAGTAAATTAATTAATTAATGCATTTTTGTAACTTTTATTATGTTTGTTTGAATGTATCTACAAAGCCTCTAAAACATATGAAAAATATGTTTGGCTTAAAAAGTAGACAATATTTGTTGGCATGGAAGTTTTCAAATGATAAGCTAAATGTTGAAATTTTTTCTTGGATACTGTTTAATTTTGCTAGTGTAGTTTTCAGCTACTTGTCAGCTAAAATAATATCTTCAACTAAGATAATATTTTATATATTCAGATTGTTTGACTCAAGTGTACACTTCAGAAATCTTCCATAGAAATGTTTCTATCTTTAATACCATCCTTCAAGAAAAATGATTCTGTTTAGAGATCTTCCCCCACTTTACTGGTTCTTCACATATTTATTTGTTGCAACACTTTCTTAAAAATACTCAAATCATTTTTTGCTTTGTTTTAGTCACATTCATTTATTTCTCTTACATGCATTAGTATAATAAGGCTTACATAGGAGATGGTTATAAAAATTTTCCTCTTCATCAGTTTCCTGTGGATCCATTTCCCATAGAGAAGAAGCAAATTATAAAAATTAATTCCAGGCTATATGCCAGTTTTCAGATTGAAATCAATTAACGCACACAAAGAAACAGCTGATGGTCTGGACTAGATTGTTTGATTTTGTTGTTGATAATGTCATTCATTTTGTTTTGTTTTCTGGAAGAAAACTAAATGCTAAGTAATGACTAGTCCTTCAAGAACTTCAAATTTCCAAAGATACCGGCATACTGCCTGCTTTTTTATTGCTACAGTTCTATTCTCCCTGTACCCACAGGCATGTAAATGACATGAAAAATAATGAGAGGGAAGATTAGGTGTCAGAGAAGGAAGATCTTTGATTTGCACATGGGAAAACAGATGGGCAAAGATGAAATTAAGTGGTTAGAAAATTGAACCTGTGTTACAAAATATTATAAGGAGTTATAAATTTTAAGTCACATGAAATATACTATAGCTATAGCGCACATAATAGACATACTATCTAGTTAGCAAGGATGATTTTAATTTTATCAAGTTATATCCCAAAGAGAATCTTAGGAAAACTTTAAGAGTGGAATCCACAACTAAAATAGTTCATAGTGCTATTCCAATGCCATAAAAACATGCATCTGACTAAACAATCCATTGCACATTTCCTCTTAAATTCTTTCCCTTAATCCCAAACAAGCCCCATCTCCAGTTGGACTGATGGTACCCATTCCAAACTGGAGCCTGGTTTGGTGACTCCTTGGCTCTTTGTCATATTTTCTTTCTTCCCTCTCAAGAGATCTAATGTAAGCTGTCTTCACCTAATTTTTTTCTGCTGGCATTTCTTATAGTCATGAAGGTACACCTTTGATAATCCTTTTCTGTAAGCACACATAAATTCTCTGTAACACCTCTGTACCATTTCTGTTCTCCTTTTTCTGGCAGGTTATCTTAGGAAATCACTCCCACTATAAATTATTATAAAATACCTGGATTATGATTGAAAAACAAGACTACTTTTCATGCAATCATGTTACTAAATACTCATTACATTTTCTTCCAGACTTCTCTTCCTACCACACCCTGTTTCTTGATTAATGGCACCAAGAGATGCCCAATTAATTTCTTCATCTCTCAAACCAGTGCAGGGGAAATCATAAAGATTCATTCCTCCCTCACCCCAATGATAATAACTAGTAATTGAAACCAAATGTCTATCTCTTTATCACCTCTCATACCTGACCACTTTTCGCCTTCCTCAGAATACTGGTTTATTAACTTAAGTCACGCTTTCATCTCTTGTTTCCACCATTTCAATATTTTTTAATTGATCCTGCCTCTTTTGTCACCCTTTTCTTATCTATCCTTAAGACTGTCATCGTGGCTGATTCATGTCGATGTATAGCAAAACAAATACAGTATTGTAAAGCAAAACAAACTAAAATATAAAAATTAATTAAAAAAAAAGACTGTCATCAGGGTAAGATTTTAAGTTGCTAATCAGATCACGCCATACTTTTACATACAATTCATTATTAACTTCCCATTCTACTAAACTTAAACCCCATCTTCTTGGCATGGCACATGAAGGCTACAATAATTGAGTTTCCGCTTGCCTGTCCAGGCTTATTAGAATCCACTCTACATCACACTCTGTGTTGTAGCCATCTCAGAATTCATCATGTCAGTTTGTCCCTTCACAGATGTTTTCTTTGCATTTAATAGACTTCTTACTCTCAGGCCTTGCTTTCTTTGCCTAAACAATTATTTCTAAGATTAATATAACACTACTTCTTGTTTTAATGTTTCCCTTTCTACTATTAATGTTACATTCTATCATTTTTAATTTCAATTATATACTCTTATGATTATATTCTGGGTTAAATAGGCCATTGTGAGCTAGCCTAGAAATCTTATCATTATTTGTAAAGTGTTTCAATTAAAACAAAAGCCACAAGTTCCAAATGACTGACTGGAAAGCAAATATTTGGAACATAATCTGTTTGTAATTTCGTTCCCACTGGTTATAACACCAAATGAAGAAACAAGTCAAATCTCAGGGGAAGACTTGCTTGGTTGTTAAAACATGTTTCTAGTGATGTAGGCATGAGAGAATAAAGAAAGGTATATTTCTATTTAACATTAAATTAAATGCCAGATGCTATTTATATACAATAAAAATTCTAGAAACAACAGGGCTTGGCTCTAAGTTTAAAAATTAACTACTTAATTACTTACTAATTAATTACTAATTAAGCACTTAACTGAATAATGGATGGCAAATAGTAGAGTTGAGTTTCTTACTGTTTGAGTGGGAGATTATGGATAAGTAAGAGAAGTATGTTTAGGGGAGCAGTAAACACATACATATACATACATATGGGTTATAGCCTGCTAGTCCCCTTTGATCATGGAATTCTCCAGGAAAGAATACTGGAGTGGGTTGCCATTCCCTTCTCCAGGGGATCTTCCTAACCCAGGGATTGAAACTGGGTCTCCTGCACTGCAGGCAGATTCTTTACTGTGTTTATTTAGAGTAGTCACTTTTTATGGTTATCATCATATCCAGTTAATAAGGGATGTGATTGAAATTCTGTACATGTCTTGGTACCAATACCCTTTTTAGTCTCTCACTCCTGGAGAGGACTATCTTTCCCTTTATCACTCTTAGTCTTACCAGGCAGAGGCACTATGCCTTCCAGGTAAGGTCACTAGCCAAAACCTTATGTTTCCACTCTGTTTTTTAAATTTTGCTCCTCCTACTCATATCCATACTTTGCCCCAGGTATGTCATCTCCAGTTCTCCTGTTCTGAGCATCTATTATTTCTAGTATCCTCCTGTCCATTTAATCCTAGATGGTCCTCTGGTTGTGGTAGTGGTTTATTTGAGAAGTCATGTCCAATTCTTGCATCCCATGGACTGTAGCCTGACAGACTCCTCTGTGCTTGGGATTTCCGAGGCAAGAATATTGGAGTGGGTTGCCATTTCCTTCTCCAAGGGATCTTCCTGACCCAGGGTTCATACCCAGACCTCCTGCATTGTAGTCAGATTCTTTACTGACTGAGCCACCGGGAAGCCCTAGTCCTCTACTCATCTAGTAGAAGCAAGTCCTCTACTCATTTCTGCCCATTAACTTCAGAGCTTTGGGGGAAGATACTCTAATCCCACAGGATATTGAAGAAGAAAGTGGAAAAGTGGGATTTGCCCTTCAAAATGAAAGCATGTGAGTGTCAACTCCAAGTATGCAAGAAATGGAAGAAAGAAGACACACTGGATGCAGAAATGCAGAGAAAAGACTATTGCATGGACTAGAATCACAATGCATGAGAGAGATAATCCCCAGGATATAAGAAGAGCAGAGAAGTAGATGTTATTTCCAAATTTACTCAATCTTAAAATGTACCTTGCCCCTTTGTTAAAATGTAGATTCAAACACCCTACCCTAAGTTCAGCAAATCATAATTCTATGAGGAAGGGGTCTAGAAATCTGATATTTTAAAGTTCCAGAGTGCTACTTAAGATTGGTTAATTTTGAAAAACCCTGGATAAATTGATGGTAAGCTCACAGAGACATAAAATGTCAAGAGAACTAGTGAGCAGGAACAATGATCTTCCTCATCCCGCAATATGGGATAATTGGGCTAAAAGCAAGGGTAAATGCAGAGTCCTAATGCACAGAGTGCTGTGGCTTCCTTAATGAGCCTGCATCAACTCTGCTGGCTGCAAATACTTCTCAGTAAAATAGAAGTAAAATGGCTTTTACAATAAGACTACCAAGATTTTGTTAAATATGTTTAACCATTAAGGAAAACATGTGGGATGTTTACTTCATCTGAAGCAATCATTTGCTATTAGTATTTAGCCATAACTTTATTCTCTTTTTTGTTCAAAGTTTCTCAACCTGTGGTAGGGGACTTGAAAACATTGTTTGAATGGCATATAGAGCAATCACAAGATTTCCGTCAATTTTAGAACAAAGCTAATAATTTATGCTTTAGAGATTATCAATATATTTTCAGAGAATCATCCTAGACTCCTGTTCGTTACTGATAAAATTAAAACAAGTACAATTTATCTATAAGTTTTAATAAAATAATACATATTTCATAATATTAGCACTAAAATGTCTCATACCAATGGTATGTAAAGTTGCTGTCCCTATTTTAACCTAAAGACTAGGACTAGAGGAAAATAATTTGCTTATTCATCATGTTTTATTGATTTTTTTTCTAACTAGATTTATAATTTGAATGATTGAAAGAGAAAAGTGTGGACAAGGACAATTCATAATTAAACAACTTTTTATAACTTGTTTTGTAGTATCTACTGATTTGATTACTGCTTCTCCAATAAAGATTCTGTTTCTCATTCAGTATTCACAAAGATTAATTGTAATCAAAGCATTTTTATCATCTTATTCTTTAAAATGTTGATACTTTTCTTAGTAAAAAAAATGAATAGCTGTTTGAAATTTAAAAATAGCATTTTATGGAGAATAGGGGACAAATGAATCAGTATATCAAAATGTCTTTCCTTTTTATGAAAAGATGATTCAATCTTTAACATTCAATTCAGAAAATTCACAAAGGGATAAGCAGAAGGGAGGTTTGTGTATGTTCTACTGGTTACTAAAAAAAAGTTTACTTCCACATATTTTCTTTAGGCACCTAATTAACATTTTATTTAATCTAATCCCTTTGAAAATTTGTTAACAACTATATTCTTTGTTTCATCCCTCAGTGGTACTTTAATATATCTTTCTTAACTCAATGCATAAATGAGAAATCCTTTGATTATTCAATATTTTTATCATGTCCTTGAGTAGGACTGAGAAATGTTATTTGCTAAGAAAGAATTCAAGGTTCTAGAAGACTCTTGGAATGGAACTGTCTTTTAACACAAACCTGCTATCCCAAGAAGACTCAAAAAGTCAACATCTGCAACAATTGTTATTAAATATTCCTTCACTGATTCTCTCCTAATTCAAGATATTTTTTATTTTATATTAGAGTATAATTAACAATGTGTTAGTTTCAGGTATATAGCAAAATGATTCAGTTATACATACACATGTATTTATTTATTTTTCTGATTCTTTTCCCATTTAGCTTATTCAGAATATTGAGCAGAGTTCTCTGTGCATAGGTCCTTGTTGGTTTTCTGTTTCAAATATGGCAATGCATACATGTTGGGCTTTCCTGGTGACTCAGACAATAAAGGATCTGCCTATGAGCGCAGGAGAGTAGGATTCAGTCCCCAGGTTAGGAAGATCTGCTGGAGAAGGGAATGGCAACCCACTCCAGTATTCTTGCCTGGAAAATTCCATGGCCAGAGAAGCCTGATCAGGTACAGTCCACAGGGTTACAAAGAGTTGGACAGGACTGAGCAACTAGCATACACACAAACATGTCAGTCCCAAATTCCCAATCTCACCCTCTCCTTGACTTTTCCCTCATGGTAGCCATAAATTCATTTCCTAAGTCTCTGAGTCTGTTTCTGTTTTATAAATAAATTCATGTGTATCCTTTTTTTTCTTGTTAGGTGCTGCATTTAAGTGATATATTTGTCTTTCTCTTTCTGACTTACTGCACTTACCTCTGACTTACTATACTACTTCACTTGGTGTAATAATCTGCAGGTCCATCCATATTGCTGCAGATGACACTATTTCAAAAATGTTTGTAATGGCCAAGTAATATTCCATTGTATATATGTATGACATCTTTATCCATTCATCTGTTGATGGGCATCTAGGTTGCTTCCATGTCTTGGCTACTCTAAACAGCATTACAGTGAATATTTTGGGTGCATGTATCCTTTCAAACCATGTTTGTGTGTGTGTGTGTGTGTGTTTCTATATGTATGCCCAGGAGTGTGATTGCTGGATAATATGGTAGGAAACCCCATACTGTTTTCCATAGTGGCTATACCAATTTACATTCCTACCAACAGTGTTGGAGGAAACCCTTTCCTCTACATCATCTCCAGCATTTAGTTTTTGTAGACTTTTTGGTGGTGGACATTCTAACTGGTATGAAGTGATATCTCATTGTATTTTTGATTTGTATTTCTCTAATAATTATTGATATTAAACATGTTTTTCATGTGCCTCTTGGCCATCAGTATGTCTTCTTTGAGAAATATACATGACACAAACAAAATATATACATTTTCCAGATGGTGGTGAAGGTTATCATAACTCAAAATACACTTGTCTTAAATTACAATTTTATAACTATACATACTAAGATGCATTTAAATATCTAAGTAGAGGAAAGATGCATTATTAACAATAAATTTTATGTTTAGGTAAGTTAATAATTTGTGATTTTGATT
Source organism: Aepyceros melampus (assembly GCA_006408695.1). Classification (NCBI taxonomy): domain Eukaryota; kingdom Metazoa; phylum Chordata; class Mammalia; order Artiodactyla; family Bovidae; genus Aepyceros; species Aepyceros melampus. The sequence continues at coordinate 172,094 of SJXQ01008463.1, forward strand.
GATTCATATTTTATATACAGCAACAATACATCATTAAACAATGGACTGTAGAAGAATAATATGAAGATAATTTGATTATTTCAGTAGGTAGGTGCTTTGGTCATATGTCTGTAGGGTGATTCCAAGATAAATATCCAGTTTCTGGATGAAATTCTAAATGAAGCTTTAAAGTCTGAAAAGAAAAATAGCATCAAAAGGTATCCAATCCAATAATTTTACTGGTTTCCCATTTATGTTGTGAACTGGCTTTTGGGGAAAGAATTTCATACTTCCTGCCTTCTCTTGCTCAGGTCTTCTTCATACCTCAACCTACTAGTGTGCTAAAACAGGTTTGGTGGTAACAAAATTAGTTCCTAATTTGCAAAATCCAGTAGGTTCTCTGTGGTCTCATTTCCCTTGTCCTCTGTAGCATTGTTGCTGCTGACTCAGGTCTTCTTGAAATGTTCTCTTCTTTTGTGTAAGTAGTATTAATATTTCCCTCAATCTGATTTCATTGCCTCAGTACTTTCCAGGGTTTTAGTCAAGGTTCTCTTTTCTCCTTATTTTATAATCCTCTTTTTTTTAAAAAAAAATATGATATAGTTGATTTGCAATATTGTGCTAGATTCAGGTGTACAGCAAACATATAGTCCTCTTATACAATCACACACATGGTCATGGTCCGGATGCTAGAGACCCCTAAAACTCTACCACCAGGCTCCAAACTCTTTCCTGCTTTCTTGGCATTTCATTTCCTTCCCATTCCTGCTCAGAACATTCAGGTATTTCAAGTACCAGATGATCCAAATAAATGCGTTACGTTACCCTCCATACTCTGCACAGCACACTGTTTCGACTCCTGAACAATTTGTGTCTCTTTAATGGCATCAACATCCATCCATGTCTTCAAGAATTCCCATAATGTTCTTTTAGATTTCTGCCTCCCTTATGCTACATTAGATGTGTCATAAATTCAAGTTAATTCCCACTCCAGAATATCTCAAAGTATGACGACTAAGAGTCAGGGTAAAATAAAAGCCAGTTAGAACGTGTAATAGTGGTAGAAAAGGAAAGGAGAAGACAGATTAGACACAATTCTCTTTCTATTCCACCATCCCTCCTTGGTTAAAATTCAAGTATATCTCCATATTTATTACTGGATAATATTGAAAACTGCTAATGAGGCATGATCTTATCCAATTATTTTCCTAAATGCCTACATTTCCCCCTGTTGAAAGTCATTTTATTCATGAGTACATCTTCTGCTTCTATACTGTGGTGCCTTTGTTTATTCCACTTTCTTCCTCTGCAATATCTTTTTATTTTATTTTCTTCTGGAAACTCCACCTGTCTCCACTAATTCTTTCCCTGAAACCTCCTGTGACAGCCCGTAAGTACCATTACCTCTTCTGTGCTTCCAGTACTTTTTCTGTTTTCTTGCAGTCCCTTCTACACTAGACGAAGCTCCCTTCCTCATCTATCTGCAAGCTTTGACCTCTTCAAGGGAGGAGACTGTTAGACACTTAGCACATATTCATCCAGAAAACTGATACTCAATGATAAGTAAGTGACTGATTTCCTCAAAGAATATTCACATTATGTAATTGTAGGGGATATTAATTGGTTCTTCAAATTATTTTATATCAGTAAGAGCCACACCAAATTTTCCATGTTCAGTCCCAGTTACCTATCTTTCCTGGGCCTGGAAGATCCTCTGGAGAAGAAAATGGCAGGCTATTCCAGTATCCTTTGCTGAAAAATCCTATGGATATGGGAGCCTGGCAGGCTTCAGTTAAAGGGTCTCAAAGAGTCAGCCATGACTGAATGACTAAGCACGCATAGTCACACAGATCATAACAAATAGAAAGGCTCAATAAAGAAAACTTCACTGGGAATGTGGTCCTCATAAGGGGACTCTGTGCTTCTATTCAGTGCAGGCTATTAGAGCTGTAATGCTAACAGAATAAGAGTATTTGCTCGTTCAGTCAATAAATGCTTACTGAGAACCTGAAACAGGTATAATATGCACAATATAAATTAAAATGATTTATCTTGTAAAAGATCTTTCCTAGCATTTAGTTAATAACTTCTAAACAGGGGACAATCTTCTCTTGCTAACACAGGAACTGAGTGAGTGCAGAGCAGGTGAATGGAGAGCAGGACTCCATTGCTACATGCCCCTGGAGCACTTTAGAGGAGTCTATGGGCAATTCTGGCATCTTTTTGTCCTTTGAAGAGCCTCTCTGTGAATCCAGTCATTTAAATACAACCTTATAACACTCCTGGGAAGGGAGGGCAAATAGGAGAGAAATACCCTTCAAACAGAAGCTCACACCCTCTAGAAACACCTGAGATAGAAAAAAAAAAAAAAAGAGATAATTGCCTATTTCTCTGTTCTACCTAAGCCCATTTGAATGAAATGGGAAGAAAGAATCATTTTTATATGACTATACAAAGATGAATCATTTCCTGCTTTCTTTTGTAACTGTGATGGAAGCAGCAAGGAAGAGAGTCTAATGAGAAAGATGGCTGGTCGACATCCCAGAAGATCTCAGTTCCAATACTGTGGCCTTAGGCAAGTCTAAGTCTCTTCTGAAGGTTCTCACAGTTTCTTTGTATGATGATGCAATGCATACGGTATCCCAGAAAGCACATCCCTACTCTTATGAGTTTCCTTTGCCAGCTAATTACAAGAAAGATCACCAAGGGTACCATGAAACATCATGGGATAATTTCTACACTGACTCAAAGAAATGGTAGTTCGAAAGGAGGTCATTTCATCTGTAGACAAAGAGAAGATAGAGGTTTTTTACTCAAAAATACTGCTACTAACTATTGTGCTTTAGATAAAGGATTTGCTATATCACCAGGAAACAATGTGAAACTTTTTGGATAAAAAAACTTAGGATTTTTAAATGTAAGAATTTTATAATATATATAAATTTAAAGTACTTCTTAGCAACCATCATATAAATGATTTTTGAGTGTAATGAATAGATAGGGCCATACTTTTAAAGTGCTTAACTTAATTAAGTTAGAAAGTATATATAGGAAGATATAATAAGCTTCACAATGAACAACAGTTAACAAATCTTATTTTAGCAATTCATCTTTAGTGATGATACAAAAGATGAAGTCCATTGTTATAAATACTCATGAAGGTACTGGAATCCACAGTTATTTCCCTTCAAGTGCTATGTTGTTAAGTTTTATTGACCCCGCCTTTCATGGACTGAAAAGCTCTTGTGCCATATTCAGGGAAGCAAATTAGCTGCTGCCTTTTCATCTCATATTGGAGGATATCTTCAAGCTAGATCTATGAACAATAAACAATTGGCTGAGAAAAAAAGGAAAGTGAACCAAACGTGTTGTTGGGAACAATATATTCATAAAAATGGTAGAGGAAAATAAAACCAACAATTGTTAAAAATCAGCTTTTCACACTGCTTTCTATATGGGCACAGCTGGAGTCCATGCTAAGATAGAAGTCAACTCAATTCTTAAATGTGAATCAGTCTAATTCCGAAGAAGTCTTCAGTAGTGATTTGAGACATAGTTATTACACAAGATCACCAACTACAATTGCTTTCACACTGCTATCCTGTACTTTTTTTTTTTCCCCAAAATCCTTACCAATTTCCAGAAGCCAGGGTTTAGATAAGTGGATGTACAACCAGCTGCATTTCAATTTCATTTGCAGAGTAATAGCTAACTGTTTCCTATCTGAGAAGTTTCCTCTAGACTATAAAAGCACAGAAATGGTATATATAGTGTATTCCAAGATTCATTTACTACTTTAGGATGCAGCAATGTAACAGAATTCTCCAAAAGAAAAAGACCCATAGTTGAATATAGGGATAAGTCACTGCAGAGTTAGCTGAGATGTTTGATTTTGAAAAGCCCATAATACTTTAGTTGTTTTGCTGGATATTGTGCAGATATTTCAGAATACTACACTTCACTTTGCTAGGTTCAAAATGTTCACTGGCATAATTTGTGATCTGGAGTTTGCTAAATGCATGTAAGAGCTGAGACAAATTGGCAGAGAGAAGATATTGGCAAAACTTTGATATGCAATTCCTAGAAACTGAAGAGCTGTGTGACTAGTATACAGAATGATTTTTGATCATAATGTTTTAGTACCAGACTGAGTCATTTAGCATCTACTCCCTCCCTCAATTTATCTGTAAAGAAATTAAGGCTCAGAGAAGTTAAGTGACTTGTCTGAAGTCAAATGGGTTCAGAATCAGAATGTAATCTAAATTTTCAGATTCAAAACCAAGTACTATTAATATATTGAGCATCTTACCTACTGCACTTCAGTCATGTCTTACTCTTTGCAGTCCTATGGACTGGAGCCTACCAGGCTTCTCTCTACATGGGATTCTCCAGGGAAGAATACTGGAGTGAGTTACTATGACCTCCTCCAAGGGTTCTTCCCAACCCAGGGATCAAACCCAAGTCTCTTATGTCCCTTCTTCATTGGCAGGTGGGTTCTTTACCACTAGCGCCACCTGGGAAGCCCTATCTTGCCTCCTGCTGTCTCTAATTAGTCTACCTCTGCTCCATAAGCTTAATGCAGTTAGTCAATTTATAAATCATGTTCTGTTCTCATAGCCAGGATATAATTAATGTGAATGAAAACCCATTCCTTACTCGTGCCAATTCAATTATATCAGTCGTGTTTCAACATGTGGTAGAGTCCACTCTGAATACCATAGTCTCAGGAGGAATACATTTGTGTAGCTATTCTGAAATTGGAGTTTCAGGCATAAATTTGTATGTTCAGTTTATCAAGTAACAAGATGAGAAGGATTTTACAATATAATATGAGGATCAGATATTGAATTTTTTTTAAAAAAAAGACATTCCAACAATTCAAAATTTATTTCCATGTTAGGCAAGTATTAATGGATTTGTTGCTGGTAATACTGTTTGGAGATCTTTAAACATATTAATAAAAAGAAGTCAATGAAAGTTAAATGATTTTTAAATTGCATTTAACTGTTATTTTTTAAAACAATTGATATGAAACGGACCTATTTAAGAAGGGGTGATTTTTGTTTTTCTTCTGAATTTGGTTATATATTTTCAAAATAATACTTTTTAAACTCTGAACTCCCAGGAATAATTTAGTCATTTTAATGTGAAGTTTTTTTGTCAGTGGACATGAACTTGGGTAAACTCTAGGAGATAGTGAGGGACAGGGAGACCTAGTGTGCTGTGTAGTCCATGGTGTCCCAAATAGACACAACTTAGTGACTGAACAATAACAATATGAAGGTTTTTTAGGAAGCCTTTGACTGTGTGAATCATAACAAACTAGAAAAATTTTAAAGAGATGGGAATGCTGGATCACCTTACCTGTCTCCTGACAAACCTGTATACAGGTAAAGAAGCAACAGTTAGAACTGGACATGGAATAACTGATTGGTCCCAAATTGGGAAAGCAGTATATCAAGGCTGTATATTGTTACCCTGCTTATTTAACTTATATACAGGGTACATCATGTGAAATGTCAGGCGGGATGAATCACAAGTTGAAATCAAGATTCAGATATGCAGATGATAACCATGCTAAAGGCAGAAAGTGAAGAGGAACTAAACAGTCTCTTGATGAAGATAAAAGAGGAGAGTGAAAAAGCTGCCTTGAAATTCAACATTAAAAAAATTGAGATCATAGCATCCAGTCCCATCCCTTCATGGCATGTAAAAGGGGAATAAGAGGAAGCAGTGACAGATTTTATTTTCTTGGGTTCCAAAAATCAATGCAGATGGTGACTGCAGCCGTGAAATCAAAAGATGCTTGCCTTTTGGAAGGAAAGCTATGACAGCATATTAAAAAACAGAGACATTACTTTGCCCTCAAAGGTCTGTACCCTCAAAGCAATGGTTTTTCTAGTGGTCGTGTATGAATGTGAGATTTGGACCAGAAGCAGGCTGATTGCCAAAAATTGATGCTTTCAAACTGTAGTGCTGGAGAAGACTCTTGAGAGTCCCTTGGATTGCAAAGAGATCGAACCAGTCAATCCTAAAGGAAATCAACCCTTACTATTCATTCGAAGGACTAATGCTGAAGCTGAAGCTCCAATCCTTTGCCTACATGATGCAAAGAGTTGACTCATTGATAAGAGGTGACTCACTGATACTGGGAAAGATTGAAGGCAAAAGGAGAAAGGGCTGGCAGAGAATGTGATGGATGGATAGCATCATGGATTCAATGAACATGAGTTTGAGCAAACTCTGGTATAGTGAAGGACAGGGAATTCTGGCATGTTGCAGTCCACGGCGTCACAGAGTCAGACATGACTTAATGATTTAACAAGAACAATATGAAGTGTGATTATAAAATTAAGGAAATATGTATAAAACAGTTGAATTACTCACACAAGAAATGCAAATTTATATTTTGAAGCTGTGAGCCTAGTTGATTTAGTTTCTGGTTTGGGTTATTTTGTATCACTGTTGCAACATTATTTTGTATTATGTTAGGCTATGATTGTGCTATTCATAGGAATGAATTGTATAATAATAGTGTGCTGATGCCATGCAGGTAACCATGACTACTACTATTGTTCCATCAGTTTTTGCTCTATGCAGCAGTGGATATTTTTAGTGGTTCTATTATTTTCTCTTTTAAAATTTGGAACCTAAATTATAAGTCACTTCTATTTTTTTTTAAATCTTGCATAATTTTATGCAGTGTTTCCTCCTTTTAGATATTTAGGTATGGAATACCAGAAAGGAAGCTTGGGCAAGAGTCTTCTAATTTAAACAATAAATGTCAGTCAATGAGGCCACTGTCTTCTTTGTTTCCCAGGGTATAATATTTATATTTCTTAAAATTTCTTTTGAGCTTTTTTCTCACTATAATCATTAGTTACCTGCTATTCTTTATTACGGGCTTCTTTGGTGACTCAGTGGTAAAGAATCTGCCTGCCAACGCAGGAGATGTGGGTTCAGTCCCTGAGTCAGAAGATCCATCTGCTGGAGAAGGAAATGGCAACCCATGCCAGTATTTTTGCATAGGAAATCCCATGGACAGAGGAGCCTGGCAGGCTACAGCAACACCACCACCACCATTCTTTATTATGAGAGTTCTAAAATCCTCCCCTTCTAGCCCATTCACACAAACATCAAGCCTTCACCATTTATACTGATCATTGAAATACCCTTCTGACTGGGCTTTACATCATTCTTCACATTATTTGTCGAATTCATCTCATCTCTCTAACCCTTCTGACTCATTTCTTTCTACCTTATTCCGTTCCACTGCAGCAGCTTTTCTATTACACAAAGTTTTCCCAAACTGGGCATTTCTAATGTCAGATTGTGGAACTCGATGTGAATGTAAAATGAATTATCCATTAAGTGGGGAACACTATGGGTTTTATGGGGTCTTCCACTGGCTGGATACAAAGCACTGAATGGTAGCGTATTTGGAAGCTTTGTCATATACATCACGTTTTTTTGGTTGTTGTCATTCTTTTGATAGTTATGGATTTTATTGCAAGCAAAATTACAAGGTGAAGGTCAAGGAGGATTTTGTAGCTGAAATACTTCTAAGTATGTAGATTGAAGTACAAATAAACTATTGCTGTTAATTTAGGCAAGCCAATTTATTTTCCTCAGGTAAAAACAAAATACTCAAGTTAATAAAACCCTTCATTAGTGAGATTTTTCCACTGAGGAAAAGTTAGTTATTGCAGACATAAAATATGATACCGCTTATATGGAAGTTACTCATAAATTCTAGAGCCACTGATTCAATCTGAAAGCAGTGTTATGATCAAAGAGATGGAGTCCAGTAATCAAAAGTTATATCAAATAGTTCAAAGTCTTTACTTGGATGTCTTAAAAAGTGTGAAGTGTTTCAAAACATAACACTAATAAATTTCTCCTTTTTTCCCCTGAAACTGCCTTCATTGCAGACCTGCAACACTCCTCAGAAACTCACCCCTCCAACGAGCTTTGAGTCTTTTTTTTTTCTTTTCTGCCCAGATTTTTTATTATGTAAACACACCTGGCAGTTCTCTACAAGGCATAATTATTCTTCTGTAATTTAGGGAACAAGGAAAATTGGACCAGGTCTTCTCTTTGGCCTGGATAGTTTTCAGTCACAAAAGTAACTGTTTTTGTAACTAGATTTTTGATAAACAATTTTATAGCAACATATACATCATGCTATAGTAGAACAGACTGTACTGGAATTTGGCAACAAATCCTTTGGATTTAAAGGGGGTTCAAGAGAAGAGAATTCAGTGCTAGATAAATAATGTTTTTTATTATTGTTACCACACAATCTTAATCTCCCAGATTACAACGCAGAGATCTTGCTTTTTAAATTGTTTTAATCTATTAAAGCAACATTTCTTTTCTGTTTAATTCCCTGTATTCAGATGATTTTCATCATGGATACATTTCATTTTTAAGACACTTTATATTTTATATGGTCACACATAGGAAAATATCCAGCAGAATGTACAACAAATTTATATAAATTAGGTGTAATCTACTCATTTTCATCATTGTGAAGGACCAGTATTTTGCTTATCTGATTTTCAACCTTATATGGAATAATACTTTGAAAAATATAACAAAAATTCATTAAAATAATTAGTGATTATTTTATTTATAGTAATTATATAACAAAAATTACATGTGGTTGGATGTCGTGGCCATATCAAAATTTCCTGTTACATTCGATGTCTATACTTACCTCACATAAGATAAGAAGGAACAAAAAGTTCTGAAAACAGTTCTCTACCAGCAAGCTTTGCTGATAGATTCCACAAGAGGCATCTTTTTCATGAGAGGCTTCTTAGGTGCTTGACTCAATTGACCCCCTCTGTAAATGTAGATATTTTAACTGTTTTTTTGATCATGTATATTATTTTCTTATGCACTAACAATGTCACCGTAGACCATTAAACACTTCTCTGCTAGTGACAAAAGGTATGCTTCTTAATAACCGAGATGGCCAGACTTGGCCCCCAGTGGAAACTGGAGTTTGCCTCCCTGTTTTCTGGCTGAGCCCTCTGGACCATACACAGTTTTCACCCTTAAATGCAAAGCTCTCATTTGGTTAAACTCATTTTGATTTCATTCCAAGCCCCAAATTGGTTTCTCAGTCTTCACAAGAGGGAGAGGGTAACTAGGCCGTCTTGGAGGATAAAGTGGCTTACTGTGGATAGCGCATGATTTTTTTACAGCAGGATTGTATACCCGAGTTGGAAGAAGCAAACCTTAATCTATCGTTTATGCTAAATGAGCCTCCATTTCTCACTTACCCTTTCCAAAATGTAAAAGGCATTTTATTAAAGGTCTTTTGTTATTAACCTAATTTATGTTTATATTTACTTAAGTCTACAAGGTTGGGGTGCTTATTTGGTTGGGTTTTCCAGGTTCAGGAAACTCTTAAGAGGAACTCAGTCTTTGAATGTGTTAGATAAAGCTATCCATATATATATATGGATATATATATATAATATATATATAATAAAATAAAATATTATAATGCTTTTAAAAATTACAAGGACATAGACAAACATTTAAAAGCATTAAAAATTTAGAAAAAAAAGTTGTATAGAAGTGAATAAAAAGAGGCCCTGATATTAAGACCAGTTAAAAAGAGAAATTTAAAGAATATAGGTGGTCAGGATGTTGAAGTAAGTTTGCTAATGCATATAAAACTAGTTAATTACATGTAGAGCAATAAAATGTCATGTTTTCTAGAGACAGGAAATCAATTTTATCTCAAATGAAATTCATTTGCATTGCTATGGACAGTAATCATTTGCTTGACAGTTCTGTGCAAGGTAACTTCAACTTCTATTGTGGTCTAGTTAATAGAAAATTAATTAAAAGTACATACCCCTACTGAATGAGAATTTCTCATTAGCTTTCATCTCTCCTACTCTCCAATCTCACCTGTACCAGATGACCTTAGCCTCTACTTAAGAAATATTGAGACCAGCTGGCATACTTTCCCTCCTGCATTTCTGTCTCCTACTTAGTACAGGCCCCGCAGAATTCCACTCACCAGAGGTTTTCTTTCTCTTGCAAGTAAATCTTTCTACTCTTTCCATTCCCATTTGTTTGAGTCCCTCCCAGCTTTAACCTCTCATTCCTGTGTTATCAACTTTCCTATTCCAATGACTATTTCCTTCTCAACTGTGTTCAAGCTTCTTTCACATTACATGTTTCACCGTTCTCAGCTCCCTTTCTTTCTGTGAAGACTTTTTTCCTTCATATGCCAGCTGAACTCCTAGATACGGAGTCCTCATCCTTGCTGCTTCCACAAGGTAATTGTTTATTTCATTACCAAACTTTGGGAGTTTGAGATTCACCTTTGCTGCCATGTTACCTTTCTCAAATGTTATCCTCTAGTGTCACAAATTTTTCATAAATCCTGCAGTATCAGCATCTTGATTTTCAGTTTTCTTTCTTACATCTGTGATTCAGCATTCTCCAGAGGCTTCTCCTTGCCACTCTCTTTGCCTGGTTATTATAGCGTTTATTGTCAGGACTCTGGCCTTGAATCTCGATCAATCTCTGAATATGGCCATACTCATAATTTCATTGTTTTAATACTTGATCCAAAAATATACCTCCAGGTTGAACTTCTCAAATTCTAGTCATATAATTCCAGTTGCTCCTAAAAGATAAATATTTCTCATGGAAAATTTAATACATCTCAAATGAAAACACTGTATCTCTTCACAAATGGAGTTCCTTTTAGGCCAAACTAGTTTCAAAAAATATTAACACATTTTTCCCAAATCTCATGGGAAGAAAGACTCATTTACTTCCATAAACACAATGCTATTATTAAATCTTATCAGTGTTATTGAATGTTATCTTACAAATTTGTCCTCAGCTTCAAATCTATCATCAAATCCTTATATTAGTGTTATATTTATTATTTTTGTGTATGCACTTATTTTACTTCCCAGCTAAGTTATAAGCCACCTAAACAAAAGGATTTTATCTTTTTCTTAAACAGTTCAAATAACTAATTAGTAATTAAAATACTAATACATTGCATAACTTTATAATTTTCAAGCATATTATTTTCTAATGAAATCTAGTCACTGAATCTCAGCGAGGTCAAAGGGTATTGCTAAGTTTCATAGCCTGTGAAGGACAAACAGAAAAGAAAATTGTGTTGCCTGAACTTGCATTCAATGCTTCTTCATAACTATTCATCAACATCTTAGTCATCTAGAATGATATAACTTAGAAAACAATTAAGCCCATATTTAACTGTTAATCTAAAGCAGTTGCTACTACTTATTTCTTAGTAGAGATTATCCTTTGTTCCTTTTTTAACATTTAGGTAGCAGGAGAATTCCTGGAGTGGGTGGTAGGGTTTGTAGAGTAAAAAAAAAAGATGTGAAAAATTGAAAAGCTTCTCTACAAAATGGGCAACATTCACTTTTTGAAAATACGGTCTCCACAGAAACATTTAATAGGATTTTTCACCTTACTCTGGGAAAGCAAAAGTTTTGTTAAGTGTTATTTGCTTCGTTTCCCACCCAAAACTTTGAGAGCAGATAGCCTTGCTGTAAAGGGTTATCTTTACATCTTATAAAACTCTCTCATTCAAGGGCTGCTTTTCTCACTCACCATTAGGGAGCTAAAGTTACTGTGTGTTTCAAACCAGAGTCTAAGGCTACCAAAAGGTCATATAAAATTTACAGTTTTTAATCCCACTTTGGAACACATTTCTTCTATAAAATATTAGATTTTGATTGCTAAGCTTCTTCACAGGAAAAGTCCAGGATGTTCTGTTGTACAGAGATAATTTATTATTGTGTAAAAGGTTTTGTCAGAGTAAAAATGTACTTATTTCAATATTTTATCCTGAGAGTAATAAGATTTTATCGCAGAATGGTAATTTTAAATTAGTCATGCTCCTCAGAGCAATTAAGACAGAAGAAACAGGTGGGGATTAGAAAAGCTAGCACTCACTATTAAAAAAGCTCTAGCTCGTGAGCCATTTACTTAAAAGTGAAGCATTGAATCTACCTCGTTTTTCCATGATGCTGGACAGCTGGCATCTGTACACTGTGAGGCCTCCATTATGTGGAACTTACCTTCCTTTCTTCACTTACACCTGAGAATCTTGTCAGACTGTATCTTAGGCTTTTCTTGTTGTTTTGTTTTTCAATTACTTTGTTTTCTTAAAATTCCAAGTTTTGATGAAAATCTAATTTAAATTTCTTTGCTTGTTTGTGCTGTGAATGATTACTGAAGGGCATACAGGTATGTGGGACAGGGTTTCTATAACTTCCTAAAGGGAATATTTCTTGATCAGCAGTGCCTCCTTTGAAAATAAGCTTGAGAGTTGCTTCCCTAATTCTTAGATAAGGGCATGGTATCACAGAGATACTTAACTATTCTTAACATCCACTTTTTGCTCATCAGTGAAAGGGAACATGGGATACCACATGTGAGTAGAACAAGGCAAAATTAAATAGAAGAAAACAGTGGATGGATAGAGAAAGAAAACAGAAGGGGAATCAAGTGTTTTAAGTAATAACTCATTGTAATCCACATTCATCCATGAGGCAAGTTTCACATAGTCTAAGAAAAAATTAACCTAGTGGGTAAATAAACATACATACCACAAGCACAGACTTTTATCATCAAGGACAATGAGAGAAGTTGGCCATATCCACACATCAGACTTCCAAATCCAGAAATATCAAATGTTGATCACAAAAAGAATCATGCTGTTTGCTCCTTCGTTACTGGTACTCCTTTACCACTTTCTTTAATAGCTGAATAGGTAGGTGGTGGCTGCCTTAGGTGTTTTTTCAAATGCAATTTCTAACAGTGAACCACAAAATATGAAGTTCCCCAGTGGGTCTGTCTTGCTAGCGAACTTGACTGGCTCAGTTTGTTCAAACACCCAACTGAGGAATCCAAAGACTTGTGTTTAAGTCCCTAGTGGGAAAATGTGTTAAGATGATAGAGGTCTTTCCTCACTGAACACAGTGGTCAGTATGTCTTGAAAGAAACAGATTATCATTCCTCTGCTTTAAGGAAAAAACACTCCAAGAATTCTGTTTTATTGACATAGGAATGAAGTAAGATTATACAGAAGTTCAGCTAAACTAATACTTTAATAGATGGAATTTTACATTGATTAATTCATCTCTACTAATCATTTCAAAGAGCTTCCCTGGTGGCTCAGATGGTAAAGAATCTGCCTGCCATGCAGCTGACCCAGGCTTGATCCCTAGGTTGGGAAGGTCCCCTGGAGAAGGAAATGGCTACCCACTCCAGTATTCTGGCCTGGAGAATTCCATGGGCAGAGGGCTATAGTCCATGGGATCACAAAGAATTGGATGATTGAGTGACTAATACTTTCACTTTTCAATCATGTCAATGTTCTTGGACATTTCATCACATTTAATAATTTCCCATTAAGAATGTAGTCTTGTGCAAGCCTCAGTGTCTCATATCACTAAAGAAAAATACATTTGTTCACCCCAGCCACATTCAGGATTCACATACATTTGCATGAGGAACACACAGAAAATCAATCCATGGAGGAGTAATGTTCTGTATAATGCTTTTTTCATTAATTCTCTTGTATGACCATTCTTGACCCCCCCATTTTAGCTGCTCCTTCTTTTCAGGGCTCAGCTCTTATACCTAGACTTTTCTTGACTGTAGCATGGGATTGCTCTTGTGTCATTGTTCATTCCACATTTTCCCATGAAATAAAGAAGTTTGAAATGGAGAATAAAGTATAATGAAACTAAGCTGGCATAGGATTCTTAACTTTGTCAAATTGGCAACCCACTCCAGTACTCTTGCCTGGAAAATTCCATGGACAGAGGAGCTTGGTAGGCTGCAGTCCATGAAGTCGCTAAGAGTTGGACACGATTGAGCGACTTCATTTTTCACTTTCATGCATTGGAGAAGGAAATGGCAACCCACTCCAATGTTCTTGCCTGGAGAATCTCAGGGATGGTGGTGGTGGGCTGCCATCTATGGGGCCGCACAGAGTCAGACATGACTGAAGTGACTTAGCAGCAGCAGCAATAGGCAAGACTCTGCCAAGTGGAAGGTGTCTGGAGCTGCACTTTGACCCTTTCTATATGTCTTCTTACAGCCATGGCATGTCTTTAGATGCTTCATATTTTAGATTAAAATAGTGAAGGCTTCTTTGCCAAGCAGCTGTGATTTTTGCAGAACTCTCATGTCTAATAATATCTCAACTGAGTAGATGAGATATAGCTTAGCCCTCGTGAAACTAGACTATGAATAACCATTTATTTGTAGTTGAGAGAAAGCAGGCATGATTTCTTCTCCTGATAAAGCCTACCCCATAATTTCCTTTACAGTATTTGATAGTCATTTATTTTTGGTGACAATATTGAGTGTGGGAGTTATGTTTCACTGCTTAGCTTTTGATAGATTTTTGTTATGGAGTTTTAGCCTCTCTCTCCCGAATTAACTAATAATTTAGTTCGCTAACTTATGGTTACCTTTCCTTTTACCTATCATGACACCTATAGATGATAATATTTATTTTACATATGGGATAAAAATGTAACTGTCTACTCCAAAATCTGGACAATCACTGCCTTCACACATGGTTAGCTGTTCATTTATAAGCAATGGCATAGTCAGTAGGAGGCTCTGTTAACTGTCTTTTCTGAGACTTGTTGAAAAAGCTATTGCTTTCTTTATAAACAGTTTCCAGAGTCCTCTCATAGAAAGGTTTCCTCTTTTTTTCCCGATGAGTATCTAGGACAGTGTTCACTCCCTTGGGTGGTCCTGATTAATACCATTTCCCATGTGCCTGCATTTATGGTACATAATGTCTCTTGGGCTCAAAGATAAACATAGTGAGATATATCTGAAATTGTTGCTATTTCCTGCAATGTAAATTAAAAAAAAAACACACACGTAAATGTCTGAGAGAATTGAAATTTTCTTGAAAGCACTAATAACCAGAAGCATTGCTTTAGGCAGGATTTGGAGGGAAAAAAAAAACAACCCTACATTTGCTTTAGCTTGAATCTCAAAATACCCACTAATCTCAGGTATCTTTGGCCTCTGCATTGCAGGATCCATTTAGAGTTGTCTTTAAAAGGAACCCCTAAAGTCTTGATGGCAAGAGAAGTTAGGAATATTCTGAGCTTTGAGTTTGTCTCTTGGGGAAAAAATGTTTCTTTCAAATCTCTGCACAATAGCCATGCATGGCTATATAGCACCAAAATGCACTGGTGACTAATGCTAACAGGCCTTAAAGTACATATCTATATGAACCCTACAAATATAGAAATGTATCTTAACAGAAGCATATAGTGCCCATTTCAGGCCTGTAGGGGGAGGGATGAAATTTTTCATGTAGCTAATTACATCTTCTTATGGAGACAGTCAATGGCACCCCACTCCAGTACTCTTGCCTGGAAAATCCCATGGGTGGAGGAGCCTGGTGGGCTGCAGTCCATGGGGTCGCTAAGAGTCGGACACGACTGAGCGACTTCACTTTCACTTTTCACTTACATGCACTGGAGAAGGAAATGGCAACCCACTCCAGTGTTCTTGCCTGGAGAATCCCAGGGACACTGGGCCCCCGTCTATGGGGTCGCACAGAGTCGGACACGACTGAAGCGACTTAGCAGCAGCAGCAGCATGGAGACAGTCACACAAGTCACTCATATGGTACATGATTTGCCCACTTTTACTACTTCTCAACTCTTTTTACTTTTCTTCTTAGTGCTTACTACACAATTTAAAGTAGTGATTTAGCAATTAGTCTTAAACATTTTCTTGATTTTCAAGTACTTATAACTGAGTTTGAACTGATTGAACTCAGAGGTATTTTAAACCTGCAGAGGCAGCTCAGTCATGGCAGTAGAGACGCTTTAAAATGAAATTGAAGTGGGCGGATGTTGTACTTGATGAGTGATATAGGTCTTGTTATTTATAATTAGTTAACCTAGATATAAAATTAAGCATGCTACAGTTTGAGTCCTTGACTTGTAATTTGTTATGAAATCAGTGAATTACAAAGTAATTAAGATAACCTGTCTGTTAATTAAAGTTTGTATTACAACTGAACGTGTTAGTATTTGGATAAACGAGATGCCATGTCTGGATACCATTCCAGAATTAAATATAATTTTATTTAATGCATTATAGAAATCAAGCTGCTTTGAGGTTATTCACATGTTTAATAAAACAAATTCTTTCTTGAAGCAGTTTCAAACCACTGCTATAAGATGGGAATCACATTCATTGCTATTTCCTCATAGTTTGTCAAGATGAAATTTCATTAATTTTTTTAAATTTTCAAAAGCAATTGCACATATATGGTACATATATGTACCACATTTCTTTACCCATTCATATGTTGATGGACATTTAGGTTGTTTCCATATATTGGCTATTGTAAATAGTTCTGCTATGAACATGGAGGGGAAGGATATCTCTCTGAGTTCATGATTTCAACACTTTTGGACAAATATCTATAACTTTGATATATATAAATAGATATATCTACAAATAGGATTGCTCATATGATAATTCTATTTTTAATTTTTTTAAGAAACTGTTTCTCATAGAGGCAGTACAATTTAGTAATCCCACCAACAGTGCATGAGAGTTCTGGTTTCTCCATATCCTAACTGACACTTGTTAGTTTCCTTTTTCCCTTAATAATGGCTATCCAATAAAATGTATATATAAATGGCTATCATGTATAAAATGATATTTCATTGTGGTTTTGATTTGCATTTCCTGGGTAGTGATGTTGAGCATCTTCTCATATATGTCTTGGTCATTTGTTCTTCTTTTGGAGAAATGTCTGAGTCCTTTCCTGATTTTAAAATCAGATTATTTGTTTTTTGTTTTGTTAGTGAGTAGTAAGAGTTCCTTGATACTTTGGATATTAATAATTATCAGATACATGGTTTATAAGTATTTCTCATATTCTTTATACTGCCTTTTCATTTTGTTGATTGATTCCTTTGCTGTGAAGAAGCTTTGTGTTTTGATGTATTCCCACTTGTCTGATTTTGCTTCTATAGATTGTTCTTTTGGTGTTGTAGCCAAGAAATCACCACCAAGCCCAGTGTTATGAAGATTTTCACCTATATTTTCTTCTAGGAGTTTTATAGTTACAGGTTTTACATTTAAATCTTCAGTACATTTTAAGTTTATTTTTGGTATAGTTGAAGATGTTTAACTTTGTAATATCTTTCAAAATTAGGGAGCATGATGGCTCCAGATTTGTCTCATTATTTTAAGTTACTTTGACTATCCAGAATCTTCTGTGGTTCCATGTGAATTTTACAACTGTTTTATCAATTTTTGTAAAAATGCCATTGAACTTTATTTTATAGAGACTTCATTGTGTCTGTAGATCACATTGGGTAATGTGACCATTTTAACAATATTAAGTATTCCAGTCCATGAACAAGAAATGTCTTCCCATTTGTTTGTGAGTTCTCTAATTTTGTTCGTGAGTAATTTTCAGTTTTCAGTGTACTACTCTTTTACCTTCTTGATTAAGTTTATTCCTAAGTATTTTAGTATTTTCAGTGAGATGGTGTTCTTAATTTCCTTTTCAGGTAGTTCATCATTAGTATATATAAATGCAACTGATTTTTGTATGCTAATTTGTATCCTGCAACTTTACTATATTCATGTAGTAGTTCTAATAATTGTGTGTGTGTGTGTGTGTGTGTGTGTGTGTGTGTAGAGTCCTTTGGATGTTCTACATCTAAGATTGTGTCACTTAAAATATCAATATTTGAAGTGTCAATAAGGAGGAAATAGTTCACAAGTAAAATAAAACATGACTAGAAAAGCAGGAAGAAAATGATGATAATTAAGAAAATTCTTGAGATACAGAGTTTCAAAGAGTGATAGATCAAATAAAGTAAAGCATTGACTGAGAAGTCTCCACTGGTTTGTGTAAAAAGCAAATCATTGTTGGCTTATGCGATAGTGATAGAGCTTAACATGTTCAAATGCCAGAGAAAAGGAGGCAGAAGAGAGAAATATTTGAAGATACAAGGAACAGAAAGAATATACAGAAAGAAAGAAGAATCTTTAAGTGCTAGCTCTCTGAGGATACTGGGTGAGACAACGTTCTGCACAAAATTGATCTTAATATGGGAGAGGAATTTCAATGAAGTAAAATATAAGCAAAAATGTAGTTAGAATTGCAGTTTTAGAGCCTATGATGAGAAAAGAAACCAACCATAGATTTCTCAGCACTTCTTCCAGCCATGAAGGAGGCTAATTAAAACTTTGTAATTTTGACAACCAGTCTCTAAAACTACAAACTGTATGAGGGTGTAGTGGTCAAAACACAGAATACTATATGCATTGCTCTCTTTTTTTCCTTTTCTTTCTTTCTTTCTTTCTTTTCGGTTATACATAGGAAGAGAGGACCTCTTCTAGATGATTCTGCATTGGTACATGCAAAACGTAAATGTAGAAACGAATGTTGTGGAAGAATCTGTCCTTAGAGCATGGCTTGTTTGCATGGCAAGACTCTAGTTGGTTTAGGGCAGATGCGAATCTTAATCTCATCTCTGAGATAGACACATGACTCTCTGGCCTAATGCCCCTACCTGTCTCACTTGACATCCTCAGTGTTCTGCTTCTTGTTTCAGGAAAGATTCTGAAGTGAGTCAGCTCCTTATTTAGCTTGTCTGCAAATATGGAAGGCTTATCAGACTGGTCAGTTGGATAATCCTTTGACTTTTTACCTCTGGATTTTGTTTATTATCATTCGCCTAGCAAGGATTTTCTTTACATATTTACTGAACCCATGATGCCTGGGCTCTTCATACTTATTCAGTCTGAGACCTCTGGAATATTTAGGTGACAAATAATTATATAATGATTTGTTACATGTTCAGTTCAGTTCAGTCACTCAGTTGTGTCCGACTCTTTGTGACCCCATGAATCGCAGTACGCCAGGCCTCCCTGTCCATCACCAGCTCCCGGAGTTCACTCAGATTCATGTCCATCAAGTCAGTAATGCCATCCAGCCATCTCATCCTCTGTTGTTCCCTTCTCCTCCTGCCCCTAATCCCTCCCAGCATCAGAGTCTTTTCCAATGAGTCAACTCTTTGGATGAGGTGACCAAAGTACTGGAATTTCAGCTTTATCATCATTCCTTCCAAAGAAATCCCAGGATTGATCTCCTTCAGAATGGACTGGTTGGATCTCCTTGCAGTCCAAGGGACTCTCAAGGTCTTCTCCAACACCACAGTTCAAAAGCATCAATTCTTTGGCGCTCAGCCTTCTTCACAGTCCAACTCTCACATCCATACACGACCACAGGAAAAACCATAGCCTCGACTAGACGGACCTTAGTCGGCAAAGTAATGTCTCTGCTTTTCAGTATGCTATCTAGGTTGGTCATAACTTTCCTTCCAAGGAGTAAGCGTCTTTTAATTTCATGGCTGCAGTCATCATCTGCAGTGATTTTGGAGCCCCCCAAAATAAAGTCTGACACTGTTTCCATACTTATTTTTAAAATAATAATAAGTATTATTTTTAAAAATACCAATATATGACATAAATAATGTAGATGAATATTTTCTCTGATAATCTTAGCCCAAACATTTGCAGGAATTTGAGATGGTTACAAACATTAACTTGATTAGCTCCTGTGAAATAGAAAGCAGAGCCATGTACTAGGAGTGAGCAGGAAGTAGGGTATTTTTAGGTTTCAGTATGATGAAGAAGCATGAAATGGCATTGGAGAGAACACTCTAGCAAGAAAAACAGGATTGCTAGGCAACTTCACAAGCCATTTGAGGTTGGAAACCACAGAAATGTAGTGTCCTGACTGCATGCAGCTCTCAAATGTGTGATGGTGATAGTGCATTTGTGGAGCGGTTTCTGTGGCTTTGAATGCCCTTTGCTACTTCTATTGATTTATTAAGAGAAATCTGTCCTATAAGTATCAACTCACATGTTTCATTCTCTGTGAGGCATTTTCAAGCAAGAGATGTTATACAATAAATTTTTGTTAGATTAAAAATTATGCTTCCTTTATGCTTACTCTTCTATGGCCATTTTCTTAAGTTCTTAGTGCTTCAGTTTCTTTACCTGTCAAACATGGATATTAACAATGCCTATTTCTTAGGGCTATTTTGTGGGTTAAACAAGTTCACACATATGAGTTAACACATAAGAATGTGAAGCAGTGTTTGGCACAGTTTAAATGCTCAATTAAAATTACTCATATATATTATTTATCAATGATATCTTATTATTGAGCTTAGTATAGGCAGTTCTATGTCAAGTGCTTGTTGAACAAATGAATGACAGTGGATAAGATAATAAATACATTTTTTTTGAAAAAGTGATAGTAACAGTGGAAGGATATTCTGAGATGTAATATGAAGTAAAAGAAACATACAGACTTTGGAATCATACTGAGTTGGTAGCTGGTTGATCTTGATTGAGCAGATTGCTAAATTTCCCTGAGGTTAAAGTTGTTCATTTGCAAAATGAGTGTAATGGTATTCAGCTCATGGAGTTGTAATGATGACTATATGTAGTTTCACTCAAGAAGTGAATGGTAGTTTGGTGGTGGTGTTTAGTCGCTAAGCTGTGTCTGACTCTTTGTGACCACATGGACGATAGATCACCAGACTCTTCTGCCTCTGGGATTTCCCAGGCAAGAATACTGGAGTGGGCTACCATTTCCTTCTCCAGGGGATCTTTCCGACCCAGGGATCAAACCCGTGTCTCATGCGTTGCAGGCAGATTCATTACTGACTGAGCCACCAGGGAAGCCAAAGCGGTGACCACCAGCTTCATCACTGAGGTCACTGTTGCCTTTCTCCTGTCATTTTTTACCTTTCAATTGTTAGACTTAAAATACTATGACAAAGCATCTAAGTATAGTAATTTTCCCCTTCCTAAAATGTAATTTTCATCTTCATTTTAATTAACTTCTCCATCCAGTAATGTAATTATCCTGAGTGGTGAAAGTTGGAGTGATGGGTGCTGCTTACAAATTTCAGGTGGTACGATGTTAGTAATATTCTGATGTTTGCCTAAATAGAGGAACAGCAATGTTGCACAAAAGACAGGACTCAATTTTGATACAAAATCTGATATACAAAGAGACTTATTTTGGGAACAAAACCACTAAAAATACTGGGGTTGTGTTTAAGTTAACAGCTGCAGACATTAGTCATGAGTGTGTTACAAAAGAGTTAATTCAGTTCCTCGGGTGAAAGAGATGCAGAAGGAAGTCTAAGACAGTCTTCTGATGAGAGAGTCACTGTGATTATAACAGAAAATAACATAGCAGTTGAAAAAAGCTCTGATTCCTAATTGGTTGCTACATTGCAAGATCAGCCTCTCTGAAAAGTCACAGACCAATAGTAAACTCAGAGAAAAATAATTTAGTACCCAGTAGGATCTCATTGATTCATAAACAATTTGAGTTTTCCCATTACCTTTTTTTAAAATGTATTTTCAAAGACCAAGGGAAAGTGAACCAGTTCTTTGATTCTTGACTTTGGTGGAGTGAGAGAGGGTTGAGTTTAGGCAGTCATTTTCCCCCACTTGAATCCAAGTGTTAGAGAGTATATTTATTTCTTAATTAATGTGAACAGCTGTTTATGACAAAGAAAAGAGGAAAGATAAATAAACCCATTAATACTTATTTCAGCCTCATGTTTTACTACATTGTTCTCATTTTTCTCTCTCTCTCTCACTCACCAGTCTTATATTTTAAGGTTCTACCCTTAAATGCAGTGTGTCCATCCCTATTAGTCCAGCTTCAGTTATCAATAAATTTTTTGAAAAAATAGTTTCGATTTCCCTGTGTTTTCCCTGAGATATTTTTCAAAATAGATGAAAAGTATCATTCTCAAAACCAAGTCATTCACATCACTTCTCTTCAGTTGCTCCCCTGGGTTTCCACATTCGCTTACCATTAATGGCCCTTTGTAAGGACATGTAACCTTAACCTCCTCTCCAGTCTTACTGACTTGTGGATTCCTCTTCTGACATTATACTGTTGTAGCTATTGAATGCATGTTTCTTTTGTATATCGTCTTGCTGATGTCTGTTTGTATATACTGTGAGCCTTTCCTGGGCTGTCCTTCCTTTGGCCTTCATCACTTGTCACATGTTAGTTCTTCCTTCAAAACCCCACTCAGTTATTTCTTCTGTTAAACTTTCCCTGTGTCTCATGTAGAATCAGATACTCACTCTTGTCCCTGTGCCATCATGCACAGTATTCTTCTATGGCTGCCTATCTCTCTCTTCCCATCATGGTTTCTGTAACTACTTCATCGCTAGACACTGAGCTACTCATGGGCACAGCACATTTAGCTTCTTCTCTTTAATTTCCAGAAGACTTGAAACAGAGTAGAGGATAAAAAGAAAATTTTGTTGAACTTAATTCACAAATTATAGAGAATGATAAACTTCATCAACATAGTATAAACAAAAGCATAAACAATTAATTCTAGTTTACTTTGCCATTAAAATTTATAGGATGTAGAAAAGATAGATATTCTCTGTAGACTTTGGCTTTCTGCATAGTTATAGAAGAGTTGAATAGATAATAGTCAACTCCCTTTTCAGCAAAAATATATTTTAAGCCTATATTGAGACCACTGGAATAAGCTAAACAAACTCTTTCTGTGTCTCTTATAATGGCTGCATGATCTTATTGTTCAAACAATTTATATCATATTGTTAGGTAGTTACAATAGGAAAAAGGAGTCCAAAATGGTGGTGGCTAAAAGACCGCTGTTGCTACTGCTGCTGCTAAGTCGCTTCCATCGTGTCCGACTCTCTGTGACCCCATAGATGGCAGCCCACCAGGCTCCCCTGTCCCTGGGATTCTCCAGGCAAGAGCACTGGAGTGGGTTGCCATTTCCTTCTCTAATGCATGAAAGTGAAAAGTGAAAGTGAAGTCGCTCAGTCGTGTCCGACTCTTAGTGACCCCGTGGACTGCAACCTACCAGGCTCCTCCATCCATGGGATTTTCCAGGCAAGAGTACTGGAGTGGGGTGCCATTGCAAAGAAAGAGAAAAGCCTGTGAAAATGGAACAAAAGAAGACACGTGGACCAGAGTGAGAACTTTAGGTGAAACAAACACACCCCTTTCTTGGCTAGCCCAATTTGCATAAGGCAGGCTCTGCAGGGAGAAGACAAATGTATAAAAGGAGGAAGCCAAGACAGATTGAGGCCTCTCCTTTGGGCCACCCTTGGCCCACCTTCACGCCTCAAAGATGTACTATCCTTTGCTTGAGAATGAAACTCTGAGCTGTAACCGAGCTGTAACATTGGTCTGCTGTTTCGATCTTTGCTGCAGCAAGACAGACCCAAAGAAATTACACACTCCTCTGACAATATCATGCAAATACCATATTCCAGAGACTAGTAGGTTACTTCCTGGGAAGGACTGTTAAAGGTGAATTTACATCTTTAGGTGAAGGCAGCCTTTTCAATAATCATGTCGTTCCAAAGCTGTGGAACATAAAGGGAGCAGGTTTGTTTGGCATAACTAGAATTCATTTTGTATTGGCCAGTACTTTAATATTTCCACACTACTATTTTTTTTCTTCTGATACAACCTATTCAATGACTTAGAGGTAAATATTCTGTGTTCTTTGTTTTCAAGCTTTCAGTTTTGGAGTATGAGTAATATATTATCTAAGTTTCAGGCCAAGATCACACAGACTATTTTACTTTGAGTTGAAATAAACATCAAGCTACTTAATATGATAGGATTAGCTAATCTTGCAGCATTTTCAGGAGGCTGAACTTTCCCCTCAATTTTTATGTCACAGTCATGTATTTCAAAGAAAGTCAGAAATGATTTCAAACTTTTGTGACTTCAGATGTGGAAAATATATGCCCTGATAGATTTTTGTACATTCCAGGTACCTGAAGAATATGTGTGTCATGGTGGGGTGATAGTGAGAAGGAAGGAACTAGAGAGAATGTATATGGGGGAAAGTAACAGTGTTAGTCACTCGTTTCCAACTCTTTGCAACCTCATGAACTGTAGCTCATCAAGCTTCTCTGTCCATGGTATTCTCCAGGCAAGAATTCTGGAGTTAATGGGCATTCCCTTTTCCAGAGGATCTTCCCAACCCAGGGATCAAATCTTGATTTCTCACATTACAGGCAGATTCTTTACCTTCTGAGCCACTAGGGAAGACTATTTAGGGGGAAAACTAAGAGTCAATAAATACCTAAATATTTCTGAAGATAATCTGGGTAAGTTTTAAAGTAAGTGTTAAATGTTAAGAACTAATACAAGGGAAACAAGATTAATGAGTTTTTCATTTTATGTGAGACAGACAATGCAGATTTATTGCTTACCTTTCTTTATCTTGACTTCAGGATACTTTTATTTTTTTCCAGAATACTTTTAAAATCATGAGATCAGCCTTACTTTAATAAGACTTTTTACATGTAAGGAGATTTCAGATTCAGAAACATAATTATATATATATATATATATATATATATATATATAACTGGGTATAAGAAGCACTGCATGTGAATATATGGTCAGGAAGAAGGCTTGGAACTTTCCAGGTTCAGCAGCCTTGAGTATGAATGTCAGTTTGAAAACAGAAGGGACATAAATGAGTAGAGAAGGGAAAGGCCACTCACTCCAATATTCTGGCCTCGAGAATTCCATGGATTGTATAGTCCATGGAGGTCACAAAAATACATGATTGAGCAACTTTCATTTCACTTTCAAATGAGCAGAAATTAGATGTGAAATTGTTACAATTTCCGAACAAGATCTACTTGAGAATGCAGAAACTTTTACCTTTGGAAGATAAGTATGCTAAGTCACTTCAACTGTGTCCGACTCTATGCGACCCCATAGACAGCAGCCCACCAGGCTCCCCTGTCCCTGGGATTCTCCAGGCAAGAGTACTGGAGTGGGTTGCCATTGCCTTTGGAAGACAAATATATTTCCTTTTAAATTTAAGGTGAAATTTGAAACATGAATTTATAAAATTTCTGTGTGAATGCCTTTATTCATGAAGAAAAAATGCCATTTTAGATAAATAACATAATTAAGGATACTGAAAAAGAAATATCAATTCAAAGACTGGGTATGATTAGCCATTATGATATAACTAGGAAATAATGAGAAGTTTATTAATAGGCAAATGAGAAGTACTTTTTTTCTGAACTTTCAGATTTCCCAATCATAACATTCATGAAATTAACCACTAGCTAGTTAAGGAATTATGAACATCATTTACTGTATCATTTTAAATTTTATTTATCACTAGTATAGTATCAACATTACAAGTATATGTTTCATTATTCTATTTTAAACACAAAGCACATTAAAATATAATTTTTTGATATAGCTTTATTAAGGTATAATTTACATAAAGTAAAATTCAGCATTTAATTGTATAGGCTGATGAATTTTAAGAAATGGTTGCATTTGTGCAACCCCCAAAATTCTCTAGTACCCTTTGTGGTCAATTTCCTACTCTAAGTTGTTGAGTGCATTGGCCTAAGTTGTTTTTACTTTATTATCCTTTTAATGTCTGAAATTTCTCAAGTGATATGCCTTTCATCATTCCTAATATTGGAGATTTATAGCTTCTTTTTCTTTTTTAAAAATTTATTTATGTTTTTTTAATTGAAGGATAATTGCTTTAAGAATTTTGTTGTTTTCTGTCAAACATAAACATGAATCAGCCATAGGTGTATATATGTCCCCTCCCTCTTCGACCCGTCTTGGATCTCTCTCCCCTTCCCACCAGTTTAAGTTGACACAGAGCCCTTGTTCTAGTTCCCTGAGACATATACAAAATTAATATTGGCTATCTATTTTACATACAGTAACATAAGTTTCCATGATACTCTCTCCATACTTCTCAACTTATCCTCCCTCTCCCTATGTGCATATGTCTGTTCTCTATGTCTTGTTTCTCCAATGCTGCCTTGCAAATAAATTTATCAGTACCATTGTCTTTCTCTTTTTTTGACTTACTTCACTCTGCACAATAGGCTCTAATTTCAGCCACCTCGTTAGAACTGACTCAAATGTGTTCCTTTTTATGGCTGAGTAATATTCCATTGTGTATCTATACCACAGCTTCTTTGGCCATTCATATGTTGATGGACGTATAGGTTGCTTCCATATCCTAGCTATTATAAATAGTGCTTCAATGAACATTAGAGTATATGTATCTTTTTCAATTTCAATTTCCTCTGTATATGCCTAGGAATGGGATTGTTGGATCATATGTTGATTTTATCCCTAGTTTTTTAAGGAATCTCCATACTGTCTTCCATAGTGGCTATATCGATTTGCATTCCCACCAACAGTACAAGTTCAGTCCAGTTCAGTCACTCTGTCACGTCCAACTCTTTGCACCCTATGAACTGCAGCATGCCAGGCCTCCCTGTCCATCACCAACTCCCAGAGTTTACTCAAACTCATGTCCATTGAGTCAGTGATGCCATCCAACCAACTCATCCTCTGTTATCCCCTTCTCCTCCCACCTTCAATCTTTCCCAGCATCAGGATCTTTTCTAATGACTCAGCTCTTCCCATCAGGTGGCCAAAGTATTAGAGTGTCAGCTTCAGCATCAGTCCTTCCAATGATCATTCAGGAATGATCTCCTTTAGGATGGACTGGTTGAGAGTCTTCTCTAACACCACAGTCCAAAAGAATAAATTCTTTGGTGCTTAGCTTTCTTAATATAGTTCAACTCTCACATCCATACATGACTACTAGAAAAACCATAGCCTTGACTAGATGGACCTTTGTTGGCAAAGTAATGTCTCTGCTTTTTAATATGCTGTCTATGTGGTCATAACTTTTCTTCTAAGGATCAAGTATCTCTTAATTTCCTGGCTTCAGTCACCATCTGCAGTGATTTTGAAGCTCCAAAAAATAAAGTCAGCCAGTTTTTACTGTTTCTCCCTCTATTTGCCATAAAGTGATGGGACTGGATGCCATGATCTTTGTTTTCTGAATGTTGAGCTTTAAGTCAACTTTTCACTCTCCTCTTTCACTTTCATCAAGAGATCCTTTAGTAATTCTTCACTTTCTACCATAAGGGTGGTGTTATCTGCATATCTGAGGTTATTGATATTTCTCCTGGCAATCTTGATTCCAGCTTGTGCTTCATCCAGTCCAGCGTTTCTCATGATGTACTTTGCATATAAGTTAAATAAGCAGGGTGACAATATACAGCCTTGACGTACTCCTTTTCCTATTTGGAACCGGTCTGTTGTTCCATGTCCAGTTCTAACTGTTGCTACCTGACCTGCATACAGATTTCTCAAGAGGTAGGTCAGGTGGTCTGGTATTCCTATCTCTCTCAGAATTTTCCACAGTTTGTTGTGATCCACACAGTCAAAGGCTCTGGCATCGTCAATAAAGCAGAATAGATATTTTTCTGGAACTCTCTTGATTTTTTGATACCCAGCAGATGTTGCAATGGATCTCTAGTTCCTTTACCTTTTTGAAACAGCTTAAACCTCTTGAAGTTCATGGTTCATGTATTGTTGAAGCCTGGCTTGGAGAATTTTGAGTACTACTTTACTAGCGTGTGAGATGAGTGTAATTGTGTGGTAGTTTGAGCATTATTTGGCTTTGCCTTTAAATGAAAACTGACCTTTTCCAGTCCTGTGGCCGCTGCTGGGTTTTCCAAATTTGCTGGGAAATTGAGTGCAGCACTTCCACAGCATCCTCCACACCCTCTCCAGCATTGATTGTTTGTAGACTTCGTGATGATGGCCATTCTGACTGGTGTGAGGTGATATCTCATTGTAGTTTTGATTTGCATTTCTCTAATAATGAGTGATTTTGAGCATTTTTTTTAATCTGTTAGTCATCTGTATGCTTTCTTTAGAGAAATTTCTATTTAGGTCTTTTCCCCACTTTTTGATTTGGTTGGTTATTTTTCTGGCATTGAGTTCTATGAGCTGCTGTATATTTTGGAAATTAATTCTTTGTCAGTTATTTCATTTGGTACTATTTTTCTCCCATTCCTTTTCACCTTGTTTATAGCTTCTTTTGCTATGCAAAAACTTTTAAGTTTAACTAGGCCCAATTTGTTTACTGTTGTTTTCATTTCCATTACTCCAAGAGGTGGGTCATGGAGGATCTTGTTTTGATTTATGTCGCTAATTGTTCTGCCTATGCTTTCCTCTAAGAGTTTTATAGTTTCTGATCTTACATTTAGATCTTTAATCCATTTTGAATTTATCTTTGTGTGTGGTATTAGAAGGTGTTCTAATTTCATTCTTTTACATTTAGCTGTCCAGTTTTCCCAGCACCATTTACTGAAGAGGCTATCTTTGCCCTGTTGTATATTCTTGCCTCCTTTGTCAAAAATAAGATGCGCATATGTGTGAGTGTTTATTTCTGGGCTTTCTATCTTGTTCCATTGATCTATATTTATGTTTTGTGTCAGTACCATACTGTCTTGATGACTGTAGCTTTGTAGTACAAATGAATGAATGAATTTTGAAGTATATTCAATCTCTTCCTATGTATTCATATTTATGGTATTATTTGCCATTGAATACCAGTAAATAATTTCAAAGTCATTTTATGTCTAATCCACTCAGTAAGAATCTAGTGAGGATCACATGCATTAATTCTTCTGGAGGTTGGAGATAATAGATAAATAAAATGCAGTCTCTGCCCTATAATCAGATAGAACAGATTTTTGGAAAAAATATTATTAACTGTCAAATCACGTCCACTAAACCCAGAGTGCCCATGCTTGAATATAACTTTTCCTGTTTGATTCAATATATTTTATTAGAAAAATGAAGTTTAAAAGTTAGGGCATAATTTACTGATTACTTGCTACTCTCATCATATATGAAATTTTGAGCTGATAGTTTATCACTCAATTTTCTGTTGAAGGAACAGTAGAGACTAAATTTCTATAGTTGTACACTGTGCATTCACAAATCAGCACAGACAGTTACATTCAGAGATGATATTAATAAGCATTCTGGAGAAATATATTGGTGAAAGCAGTGATAGCTTACAGTGAACGATATCAGATTCCTGATCTCTGAAGAAGATTTAGCTTCAGCACCAGGGACCAGGTTTGACCACTCAGGGTTCTTGTGTGGTAGGAGTTTTACTGCAGTGAAGAGGGACAGAGAAAGCTTCTGATATAGACATCAGAAGGGGGTGGAGAGTGTCTTCCTCATCTAAGAAAGGGAGTTATATATTTTTAGTTAGTCATTACAATAAATCAAAATAACGTCTCAAGGTTGTAAAATTTTACCAGACCCACTCCCACAATTTACATTTTAAGGTAACAGGATTAGAACTTAACAATAGAAAGATCTTACCAGACCCACCCACTCCCATAATATACATTTTAACAGGATTAGTCAGAATGTTTTCAGGAAGGACAGACTGTCCTCAAACTGGACACTGTTGTTGTTATATAATCTTTAGTATATCTTTAAACTGAGTTGTTGTTTGTTGCAGTTCCAGGCTTAAAGATAAAAAACCATTTATGTGACTAAGACTAAGGAATGTAGAAGAAAAAAAGACATTTGTCCTTTCCTCCTCTTTGAGAATTCCAGATCCCTATCTCCTCAAGAGCCCCAGACCCCTTTCTCCTCCTTGGGGATCCTGACTTCTTATCAACCTGCCAAGCAATTAACTCTCTCAAGAGTATTTTAAAAGAGAATTTTTAAAAGTACTTTACACCAGGTATCACTTTAAAAATCTTATCTTTTAAAATCTGAAAAAGTCAGTGTACTGTTGAAAAAGTGTACTGCTGAAAACGTCTATGAAATTAAAAGATGCTTGCTCCTTGGAATAAAAGCTAGGACCAACCTAGACAGCATATTAAAAAGCAGACACATTACTTTGTCAGCAAAGGTCCGTCTAGTCAAGGCTATGGTTTTTCCAGTGGTCATGTGTGGATGTGAGAGTTGGACTGTGAAGAAAGCTGAGCACTGAAGAACTGATGCTTTTGAACTGTGGTGTTGGAGAAGACTCTTGAGAGTCCCTTGGACTGCAAGGAGATCCAACCAGTCCATTCTAAAGGAGATCAATCCTAGGTGTTCATTGGAAGGACTGATGCTGAAGCTGAAACTCTGATGCTTTGGCCACCTGATATGAAGAACAGACTCATTTGGAAAGACCCTGATTCTGAGAAACATTGAAGCCTGGAGAAAGAGGTGACAGAGGATGAGATGGTTGGATGGCATCATTGACTCTATGGACATGGGTTTGGGTGGACTCCAGGAGTTCGTGATGGACAGGGAGGCCTGGTGTGCTGCAGTTCATGGTGTCGCAAAAAGTCGGACATGACTGAGCAACTGAATTGAACTGAATGATTGCCTTAAAATGTTTGCTAAATGAGATTTTTCACTACTGACCTTCATACTAAAGGATTTGGACTCCTAATGATTTTTAAACTTTACTTTCCTATATCATTAGCATAAAGTCCCTCTATATTTTAGGAGAGAAAGATCCCAATGTGAAATGAGCTCTAATTTCAGCTATAATATTTTTCTAACAGTGCGGAACTGGTGCTACTCTGGAAGATGGAAAGAAATGTGTTCTACATAATGAGTTCTCCATTCCCTCTAAGATAACCAAGAGAATCAGTGATGACCTTGAAATCTAGAGTTTATGAACGAGTTTTGTCCTTTTAGCCTTTGAGCAAAATTAGCTGAAAACACTTTTTTTCATAGAATAAAATGATACAGAACATATGACACTAGTATTCTAGAGATATGAGATGGAAGCAGGTTTTTAAAACCTGCATGAGAGGTGACAAAATACTGCATATAATGTACACAAGACATATAATTAGCAATTCAGTTTTTGCTAATAAAATATGAGAGTATATTTATTTCTATGCTTTCTTACATGTTTTATTGACTTCTTATACAGGGATTGTATGTGTGAAACTAAGGGGGAAATCAAGGATAACTGTGAAGTAAATCAATGTCAAAATGCTGAAATAAGAAATTTGAGATGTTCCTTTTAAAAAAATAAAATGATTACTAAATCAACTCATGGATGTCTGACATTCCTCCAGATTAATACCAGGGTGCTCTGAGGCTTACTAATAGCATACAGAAGGAAAATTTTAATTTTTTTGATGAAAGATGAGGGCCATTTTAAAGATATACATTCCCCAGATTTATTATTTAATCACAAATATTTGCAGCCCAAGGTAGAAATTGCTTTGATGTAAATATTTACAGTTAAACACAATGGTGTTTAAATTGTCTTACATCATCAACATTCATTGTTTCAAATATGACACAATAAAACTAATTCCTACTTTTAATTACAAACATCTAATTATTTTTTGTTTAATTAAATGGAATATTTTGTGTGGGTTATAGAGTACATTTAGCCATGGAAGTGTCTGAAACGATGTCATTGAGAAAACATAATATAGCATCAGCCATAAAATGTCATGGTTGATGAGAAACTCACTAAAAGCCGTTCAAAGGATTTCTCTATTAACTTTTGCAATGCATGCTTTGAATCTATAAATCTTTATGGGAAAACATTTTAACAAATGTACTGTGGTTTACATTTAAAAGCACTGTGTGGTTTATAGTTAAAAGCAATCATGATTCACTCTATCTGCTGATCTGGCTAAGGGCAAAGTGCTCACAGAACACAAAACCCCCTTTTAAGGACAGTAAGGATAATTGTTTAAATTCAGAGCATCAGCCACCCTCCAAAAGGGGTCAGTGACATACTTGTAATAAGATCAGCTTCACTGAATATATGTTAAGAGGTATTAGAGGCCAAATAAGTTTATAGAGGGGAAAAAAAAAAACAAACAGGAAAAGATTGTGGTAGAACTGTCTGTTGCCTATATGTACCAGGATATTCTCCCAGGTGCCTCAGGCTTAGGAAAAACTCATGACCTGACCCTGTACTCCTTCTTCCATAGTTTATCTCTTCTTTTCCTTATGCTGAGTTAGTGGTGTCATCTTGTGTTCAAGGGTTCAGTTAGAAACCTCAGAGTCATCCTGAATTTACTTATTTTCTAGCTTCTTCCATATTAAACCAAATCCAGATCTTAACATTCTCTTTTTATTTGTTGTCATTATTTCTTCTTTTGTTGTTTTCCTGTCTCCATCTCTGTTAACTCTCTTCATTATATCCTCCACTCTGTGGTCAAAGAGAACTTAAGAACTACAACCTCGAATATAGCTGCTTGAACGTCTCATTGTTTTGTCCTTTCACAGAATTAAGTCCAAGTGCTCTAGCATGGTGCTTTCAGCTCAGTTCAGGCGCTCAGTCGTGTCCAACTCTTTGGGCCCCCATGAACTTCAGCACGCCAGGCCTCCCTGTCCATCACCAACTGCTGGAGTCTACCCAAACCCGTGTCCATTGAGTCAGTGATGCCATCCAACTATCTCATCCTCTGTTGTCCCCCTGCTCCTGCTTGAAAAGCATTCTGAAATGTGTATTCTAGCCCTATTTCTTGTCTCATTCAGCTTTTTTTCTGACTTTCCTGCTATATTTCAGCTACTTGTTCTTTCCTGGCTTCCAGGTCTTGGTATATCCTGAGTACCTCTTGCTATGTGTTAATACATCCACTGTTTAAATTACTTCTAATTAGGCTTCTCATCTATTAGTTCTTGTTGTTAAGTTACTTAGTTGTGTATGAATCTTTGTGACCCCATGGACTGCAGCATATCAGACTTCTCTGTCCTTCACCATCTCCTGGAGATTGCTCAAATTCATGTCCATTGAGTTGACGATGCCATCCAACCATCTCATCCTCTGTCAACCCCTTCTCCTCCTGCCTTCAGTCTTTCCCAGCAAACTTTTCCAATGAGTTGGCTCTTTGCATCAGGTGCCTG
Organism: Aepyceros melampus; assembly: GCA_006408695.1. Lineage (NCBI taxonomy): Eukaryota > Metazoa > Chordata > Mammalia > Artiodactyla > Bovidae > Aepyceros > Aepyceros melampus. Next base: position 204,927 of record SJXQ01008463.1, read on the forward strand.
AAGTATTGGGCTTCAGTTTCAGCATCAGTCCTAATGAATATTCAGGGTTGATTTCCTTTAGGATTGATCTCCTTGCAGTCTAAGGGGGCTCTCAAGATCTTCTCCAACACCACAGTTCAAAAGCATCAATTCTTTAGTGCTCAGCCTTCTTTATGGTCCAACTATCACATCCATACATGACTACTGGAAAAACCATAGATTTGACTAGATGGACCTTTGTCAGAAAAGTAATGTCTCTGCTCTTTAATACACTGTCTAGGTTTGTCATAGCTTTTCTTCCAAGAACAAGTGTCTTTTAATGTTATGGCTGCAGTCACCATCCACAGTGATTTTATAGCCCAAGAAAATTAAGTTTTTCACTATTTCTGTTGTTTCTCAATCTATTTGCCATGAAGTGATGGGACAGATGCCATAATCTTAGTTTTTTTAATGTTGAGTTTTAAGCCAACTTTTTCACTCTCCTCTTTCACCTTCATCAAGAGGCTCTTTGATTCCTCTTCACTTTCTGCCATAAGGGTGGTGTCACCTGTGTATCTGAGGTTATTGATATTCCTCCCAGCAATCTTGATTCCAGCTTGTGGTTCATCCAGCCCAGCATTTTGCATGATGTATTCTGCATATAAGTAAAATAAACAAGGTGACAATATACAGCCTTGATGCACTCCTTTCCCAATTTGGAACCAGGCTCTTGTTCATGTTCAGTTCTAAGTGTTGCTTTTTCTGAAGCTTTTTAAAAACCTCACTTGATCTCTTCCTTGTGTATTTTGTGATTCCCTTTTCACAAGATTTTGGATTAATTGCTCCACTGAATTATGGCTTATTGATTTGCCTTTCTGACTCCCCTATACTGAAAATAAGTATCTTATTTAACTTTGTATTTCATAGACTAACTTAGATGTTTCCCTGTTTAATACTTATTTACTGATTGTGAAACTGATAATTAGAAGGCCTAGATTGTAATTCTGAGTTTATGCTAATTTACTACTGTGATCTAGGCAGGGCACTAAATTTGGCTAAGCATTTATGGAATGAATGGTGGAGCAAGACAATTGGTTCTGAAACGTTACTAGGTCTTTAACGTATTCTAAATTCTAAATCAGTGCACACAGAGAACATAAACCATATTGTACCGGCTCTCATTGAGCGAAGTGACAAACAATTTTTTTCTGCAAAATTTTCATGTCTCATTGTTTAATCTCATTTCATTTCATTTCAAGGGACTGGAAATGATTAAAATCAAGAACTGACTGGGATGCGAATGTATAGCCCACAGCTAACATTGTGATGTGCATACTCAGTTGCTCAGTCATGTCCAACTCTTTGTAACCCTGTGGATCATAGCCCACCAGGCTCCTCTTTCCACGGGATTTTTCAGGCAAGTGTACTGGAGTAGGTTGTCATTTCCTCCTCCAGGGGATCATCCCAACCCAGGGACTGAACCCATATCTCCTGTGTCTTCTGCATTGGAGGCAGATTCTTTCCCACTGAGTCACCTGGGAAGCCCTCACATTACTCACCTCACTTCTTTGTGCACGCAAATACCAGCAGCCACAGATAATTCCCTAACACCAATAATGTGTAGGCTTTCATGCCTTGGAGGTTATTGAAAGTAATGTTGACTGCTGGGAACATTTTATTGGAACTGTTGGGAAATATTTATTGGAAGTAATATTGACAATCAAATACCATTAAGCAAAGGCAATTCTAGTAATGCAATGCCAGTTCTCTTATTAAAAAATATGAAAAATATAGTATAGACTATCAAAATAGAGCTGAGTTCAGACATTGGCACTGATATTTAGTGTTTGTGTTGTTTATATGATTTTATATGTTAATTCTCCCAAACTCTAATTTCCTTCACTTACTCATAAGAAAAAAAAGAACAGTTGTTTTAACTTTTTACCAAAAATATTAGATATAGCATATATTAAAAGATCAAGAATAGTGATTGGCAGTTTTTACATATTGCTGTGCTATGGTAGGTCGCTTCAGTTGTGTCCAATTCTTTGTGACCCTATGGACTGTAGCCTACTAGGCTCCTCTGTCCATGAAATTCTTCAGGCAAGAATACTGCTTGGAGTGGGTTGCCATGCCCTCCTCCAGGGGATCTTCCTGACCCAGAGATTGAACTTGCATCTCTTATAAGTCTCCTGCTTTGGCAGGTGCGTTCTTTACCATAGCACCACCTGGGAAGCCCTTTTACATATGACTATGATGATAATCATTTTAACTATTGATAATATATTATAATTAAATGTAAGTGTCTTAATTATATTAAGAAGGTAATTTAATTAAAATATAAACCTGCTAACTCTGGTACTGCTATTTCTCTTTGTCAGGAAGATCCCCTCAAAGAGGAAAGGTCAACCCACTCCAGTATCCTTGCCTAGAGAATCCCATGGAAAGAGGAGACTGGTTGGCTACAGTCCATAGGGTCACAGAGAGTTGGACATAACTGAAGTAACTTAGCATGCATGCCAGGTTGAAAGATGGTCGTGAAATAAGAGAAGAAATTATGTAATGCAAAGATGTTAAAGAGAGGATTCTTTTATTAAAAAAATTTCCTTTATAAAAGTTATTTAACTGGTTATAGTACATGTCTTACCATTCCCTAAGTACTGCTCTTAATTATTTCCTTTCTTTGGATTAGCTAATGGTTTTGCTTAACCTCTTCTTGTGCATTTTATTAGATAAGTTAAAGCTGAGTTCAGTGTAGACTAAGGATTTCTTTTAGCAAGATCAATTTGTCTAGCCTTTTGCTTCAGTTTCATGATTATGTTTCAGTATAAAACACTTGCTGACAAAGTAAAAATATATTTTTATTTTCTCATTAAATAGCCAAACACATTTGTAGTCAGATTTCACAAGTGTCTCGTTTTGGGATTGTTAAAACTAGTTATTGTTCATCATTATCATATCATTAATAATTAAGTATTGTGAACATTTAATAATGCTGGCATGTTCTGGGACTTTTTGAGGTACCTTGTATACAATAAGAATGGGAAATCACCTTGATTAGTACAAGGTCAATGAGTATGTTATGTGGGACATGATAGGTAGAAGCGCATTTTCTCACCAAACCCAATATTCCACCAAATGGAGGCTGTCATTTTGCTCCATATCAGCTTGACCGTCACTCTTGGAAGATCAGAATAACCTGTGATTCTCTTGGAAGATCACAACAACCTGTGGTTCACTTGGATGATGTGTTGGAGTTGACTTATACTGGTTTGTAAGAGCTGACTATTAAAATTTTAGGACATTTGCCACCTAGTTTTTAAATATTTAATAGCTTGAGATTGGCCATAGTGTAAATATTTATGGCACATACATCGCAAAATGCTTCTGCCCTTCTAACCCCTAAAGATCTTGGTGTTCAACATTCATTAGCATATCTGGTTCACTTCCACAACTTCAGGATTCAAAGTGAATGTCACATAACTCTAAATTTAATCACTATGGGGCAGAGATACAGACATCAGGAGTTGATTGAGGAAACCTGATTTCTGTTTAATTTAGCTATTACCAAAAGCAACAGGATCCTGATGCATGTACTCAGTCTCTGTTATCAAGTTTCACATGAAAAATATTTAAAATATACATCTGAATCTATACTACTCTGGATATAACTCCTTTCAAAAATTTCCAAATTTCTAAGTCCAGAAATAAGTACACATAGAAATAAATATAATTTTCCATTAATAAAGAGAGTACCACAGTTTGGCTGTTCTAGGTTCAAAGTGCTGATGCTTTCAATTTAAAGCATATTTTGGAAGATAGATTAAAGTTTTATAACGTTTTTAAATGCAGATGACAAAAAAAAAAGATTATTACTAGGTGACTTACATATGGAATTTTATCCACCAGTGCAACATCATAAAATTTCTGTAGGACTTCCTTTCTAGTCCCAGATGAAAAGGGGTTATAGTTTATTGCCAAATAAGGCATCATGGAAGAGAATCTTAAAAAAAATGGGCCAAAGAACTAAATAGACATTTCTCCAAAGAAGACATACAGATGGCTAACAAACACATGAAAAGATGCTCAACATCACTTATTATCAGAGAAATGCAAATCAAGACCACAATGAGGTACCATTTCATACCAGTCAGAATGGCTGTGATCCAAAAGTCTACAAGCAATAAATGATGGAGAGGGTGTGGAGAAAAGGGAACCCCCTTACACTGTTGGTGGGAATGCAAACTAGTACAGCCACTATGGAGAACAGTGTGGAGAGTCCTTAAAAAACTGGAAATATAACTGCCTTATGGCCCAGCAATTCCACTGCTGGGCATACACACCGAGGAAACCAGAGTTGAAAGAGACACGTGTACCCCAATGTTCATCACAGCACTGTTTATAATAGCCAGGACATGGAAGCAACCTAGATGTCCATCAGCAGATGAATGGATAAGAAAGCTGTGGTACATATACACAATGGAGTATTACTCAGCCATTAAAAAGAATACATTTGAGACAGTTCTAATGAGGTGGATGAAACTGGAGCCAATTATACAGAGTGAAGTAAGCCAGAAAGAAAAACACCAATACAGTATACTAATACACATATATGGAATTTAGAAAGATGGTAATGATAACTCTGTATATGAGACAGCAAAAGAGACACAGATGTATAGAACAGCCTTTTGGACTCTGTGGGAGAGGAAGAGGGTGGGATGAATTGGCAGAATGGCATTGAAACATGTATACTATCATGTAAGTAATGAATCGCCTGTCTAGGTTCGATGCAGGATACAGGATGCTTGGGGCTGGTGCACTGCGATGACCCAGAGAGATGGTATGGAAAGGGAGGTGGGAGGGGGGTTCAGGATTGGGAACTCATGTACACCCGAGGCGGATTCATGTTGATGTATGGCAAAACCAATACAGTATTGTAAAGTAAAATAAAATAAAATTTTTTAAAAAATTAAAAAAAAAAAAAAATGTTCAAGTGGTTTTAAATAATTGTTTCTCTAAAACAAAGTCACATCATTTTCAATCTATATTATAATTTAAATGGAAAATTGGCAATATCCAATGCTTGCTGTATAGTTAACAGTTCTACAATTCATTCCTTATAAGTACATGAGCCTTGAAGTTATGTCCTGAGTGATCAGAGTCACTTTATTAATTCACTGTCCATCAGGACCCATTTATAATACACTTTCTTCTCAGAGATGGTTTAATGTTCAATAGAGAATACAATGCTGATCTTTTAAAGGTGCATTAAATATCTTCATCTGCTAAAGTGTTACTTATTAAAAGACCTTTCAGTAAAATAATTAGGAAATTGTCTTCCTTTTCCAAAACAGGGTTTATTTTTCATTTAACAAAACTTGCTTGTTAAATAAGTGAAATAATAGAGACAAATAGTGAAAAACTCATAACTCTAGTTCTTCTTAATTCTTACCTTCTATAGCAACAATTTTTGACAGTGTGTATGTTATTCATATTATTCCCAAAATATATACAAATATAGACACACATAAATACATTTCATTATTATTTTTGTTTGAGATTTTACTAAGATGAAAGAATAGCATGAACTTTGTCCTCCAACTAGGATTTTACTCAAAAGTTTATTATAGGTATCATTTTTTCAATCATGCACTCACTCACAAAACTTGTGTGTATCCCTGGGTATATTCATTACCTACTTTTACTGCAATTAAAAAAAAAATACAAGAAAGGTTGCTTGTATTGCTCTCTGAATTTTAATTTTAATAAATATTACCAAATTTGCCTTCAAATATATTACTTAAACCTAACTGTACTTAACAAAATCATTCATTTCTTCCATAGAATTAAAACATTTTAAGCACTACCAGAAATTCTGTTGATATAAATATAATATCTTCATAATATTTTATAAAATTGAATAGAATCTGTTACTTATGGGAGAATTTTGCAAAAGACATTTTGGTTGTGATTTTTATAATACTAGTTGTCAGAAGGATATTCTATCAAATGAATGAATAAGTTACAGTACTTTAGTCAAAGCCATGCCCTTATTCCGTTTACCTTCTCATTGTCTTTATAGCAAGAAGTAATAAATTCTAATCTGACAGACACTTGGAATCTTGTTGCTGAACTCAGCGATGTTTCTTGTCACTTTTACTTTACCTCAGGTGCTTTCATTTCTGTATTAACTCCAGTATCCAGAAAACAATAAAAATATATTGGCAGCTTAAGCTGAATAGTAAAGTTGATTTGGATGAATTCTCTCTTCAGCTACTAATATTGAATATCTACTGTAGTAATATTAATATTAAAAATAAACTAATTTGTATTTGAACTTTCCTGTGGGGAATCACAGAAGAGTTTTGCATAAACGTTATTATTTTTGACAGAGGCTTATACCTTTTTCTGTTGTTGTTTTTTGCCATAATAATTGTTTTTTGTTTTAGGATAACAACCATTCTTTGTAACTTCCTTCTTCCTTTCCTTTCTTCCTCAGTGATTTTCTTCCTCCTTCTCTCTCTTTTTCTTTCTGTCTTTCGTTGAATAAAACAGATCACATGTTCTTACTGATTTTGAAAAAAATCCTCAAATCTGTATAGAGACCCTCTTGTATTGAAGGTAACATTAATAAAATGAGAGTAATAAGAGAATTGAAGGTAGAAATTGAAGTTCCAACATAATGCTGGTTACTGGTCTTCTATTGATATAATAGTGTTATAGAAGAGAGAACATTAGGAATAGGTTCTATGTTGAAGTGTTATCGCCACTACTTCCCAATGTCAGCACTCTCATGTGACTTTAATCTCTTCTTACCCTGTAAAAGCACATGCTCACAACTGTAGCCATCCTGCTACTTAATATGTAGTGTTAATCCTTAAAACTCTTCTTTATATATGTATATATAGTATTATATATAATATATAATAGTATATATTTGTTAATGCCAATCTCCCAGTTTGTCCCTCTCCTACTTCCTTGGTCACTGGTAACCATAGTTTGTTATCTACGTTGGCGACTCTATTTCTGTTTTGTAAATAAGTCTATTTGTGCCCCTCTTTTTAAGATTCTGCATAGAAGTGATGCCATATGATATTTGTCTTTCTCTGTCTGATTTATTTCACTCAGTACGACACATACACACTGCTATATATAAAATAGGCAACTAATAAGGACCTGCTGTATAGTGCAGGGAAATCTACTCAGTACACTATAATAGCCTATATGGGAAAAGAATCTAAAAAGAGTGGATAAAGGTACATGTATAACTAGTTCACTTTGCTGTACACTTGAAACTAACACAACATTGTAAATCAACTATACTCTAATAAAAATTAACAACAAAAACTCTTTACCCACCAAGTTTCATGCAGAGTTCAGAGCCCTGTCTCCTAAGTATGTGACTTACCTGGCAGGCAGAGGCTTTCATAGGAGCAATCGTCCTTAATTAGCCTGGTCCTCTCCTTCAGTGTTCTCTTTCCTGGCATTCATGCTGTCTTTCAGAAAATTAATTCTTACCTTTTATATGGTCATATGTAATAATAAAACCATTCAGACCTCCTGGGGTGGGGAAAAAAACCAGACACCAGTGCACTGCCTGGCACATGATCTTTCCCTAAAGACTAGTGTTTTGAAGAAATTCCAGAGCATGTCGCCACTTACAAATGGTTGTGACATAGAAATGAAGAAAACTGAGAAATGAAACCCAAGAAGGGACAACCAAGCACTGAGTAAATCTGTTTTCATTTTTATTTCTCAGTGGACACAAGGTACTAGGAAAAGGCACATCTTCTTCCCAAATATCTCCATCTTCCAACAGGAAAATGCCTTGCCTATTTTAGTAGACAAGTCTGAATCATTCTTTCTTTCATTTTTACAGTGTGGAATGAAGAAGCAGTCAGATATTTTCTGGGAAGCTGATCTCTACCCCTCTCTGATTATAGACCCTCCCTACTGGCATCTTTTCCCTCTCCCTACCTTTTATCTTTTTTCTTCCTTGTTTTCCTCCTTCCTTCAACAAATATTTCTTGAATATCTACCATGCTGTAGACTCTATTCATGACATGGTGATACATCTGTAAACACAATGGGCAAGACTCTTGCTACTGTGGAGCCTTACATTTTAAAGCTGGGAGGCAAATAATTAAAATAGATACTTAGGTACAAAATTTTAAGATCATTGTGGTTGCTATAAAATGTAGTGTGATGAGCAATGAGGTATTGTTGCATGTTAGATTGGGTGACCATGGAAGACCTACCTGAAAAGCTGTATGAACAAAAGAGAAAAACCATTCATCTGGAGTGCTAGGACAGAGGGAGAAACACTTTTGAGGAAGGACTGAACTGGTGGAAGAGGCCTTTGTAGATGGATAGTGGATGAGATCCTGGAGGCCACTGTAAGTTCAATGGGAGGAAAATGAATTGTTATAAGTAGCAAAATGCTAAGATCTGATCTGGAGTTGGTTGCTGTGTTGAGAAAGTATTGTTGGGGATCAGCAGCAGAGAGATTATTTCGGGGACAGGATAAATGAATTAGCGTCATAATTAGGATGACAAGTCCATCTCTAAGATTTGTGTGTTGTGTGCATTAGTCATTTAGTCCTGCCCACCTCTTTGCAAGCTCATGGACTGTAGCTCACCAGGCTCTTCTGTCCATGGATTCTCCAGGCAAGAAACTAGTCTGAGAACAAATGAAGAATCCTGACCAAACAATCTATCACCCCACCCCCCACAGGAAGCCTGGCATACTTCAGTCCATGGAGTTGCAAAGAGTCAGACACAACTGAGTGACTGAACTGAACTGAGGACACTCTTTCCCTCTGTACATAGCCTCACGCATACAAGTGAACACTACAGTCACTTGAGCAGGAAATTCCATGAACCCTTGTATTTGGAAATAGATGTGGAAATGGGATTGTGGAGCGTTGAGAGGTATGAATGCTGACTCAACAATTCCTTGTCCTTAGGGAAGGGTGAAGCTGGAGGTGGGCAAGAGTAGGCCTAGTAAAGGTGGGAGCCCAAGGACAGGCGTGCTGGTTGTTTAGCTATAAGGGAAGTGCTGATGCCAAATTAAGTAAGGAGTAAGTAGAGACAGTGGCACAATTTGGAAGTAAAGTCAAGAGTGATTATAGAGTCTTGAGGAAAATAGACAGTGTGTGTCTTCTTTGTCACAGGGAAAGTAGGCATAAAATTAGGAGGAGACTATGACAAAGCTGCTGTGTTGGAGAAGACTCTTGAGAGTCCCTTGGACTGCAAGGGGATCCAACCAGTGCATTCTAAAAGAGATCAGTCCTGGGTGTTCTTTGGAAGGAATGATGCTAATGCTGAAACTCAAGTACTTTGGCCACCTCATGCAAAGAGCTGACTCATTGGAAAAGACTCTGATGCTGGGAGGGATTGCGGGCAGGAGGAGAAGGGGATGACCGAGGATGAGATGGCTGGATGGCATCACTGACTCAATGGACGTGAGTCTGAGTGAACTCTGGGAGTTGGTGATGGACAGGGAGGCCTGGCGTGCTGCGATTCATGGGGTCGCAAAGAGTCAGACATGGTTGAGTGACTGAACTGAACTGATGAAAGACTAGAAGCCCACTAATATAGCAAATAAAACACCTCCCATTTGTAAACCTGATGTGTCCTTTGTGTAGAGCAGTTTTGCTGTTCAGTTCAGTTCAGTTGCTCAGTCGTGTCTGACTCTTTGCGACCCCATGAATGCAGCACACCAGGCCTCCCTGTCCATCACCAACTCCCGGAGTTCACTCAGACTCAAGTCCATCGAGTCAGGGATGCCATCCAGCCATCTCATCCTCGGTCGTCCCCTTCTCCTCCTGCCCCTAATCCCTCCCAGCATCAGAGTCTTTTCCAATGAGTCAGCTCTTTGCATGAGGTGGCCAAAGTACTGGAGTTTCAGCTTTAGCATCATTCCTTCCAAAGAACACCCAGGACTGATCTCTTTTAGAATGCACTGGTTGGATCCCCTTGCAGTCCAAGGGACTCTCAAGAGTCTTCTCCAACACAGCAGTTTTGTCATAGTCTCCTCCTAATTTTATGCCTACTTTCCCTGTGACAAAGAAGACACACACTGTCTATTTTCCTCAAGACTCTATAATCACTCTTGACTTTACTTCCAAATTGTGCCACTGTCTCTACTTACTCCTTACTTAATTTGGCATCAGCACTTCCCTTATAGCTAAACAACCAGCACGCCTGTCCTTGGGCTCCCACCTTTACTAGGCCTACTCTTGCCCACCTCCAGCTTCACCGTTCCCTAAGGACAAGGAATTGTTGAGTCAGCATTCATACCTCTCAACGCTCCACAATCCCATTTCCACATCTATTTCCAAATACAAGGGTTCATGGAATTTCCTGCTCAAGTGACTGTAGTGTTCACTTGTATGCGTGAGGCTATGTACAGAGGGAAAGAGTGTCCTCAGTTCAGTTCAGTCACTCAGTTGTGTCTGACTCTTTGCAACTCCATGGACTGAAGTATGCCAGGCTTCCTGTGGGGGGTGGGGTGATAGATTGTTTGGTCAGGATTCTTCATTTGTTCTCAGACTAGTTTCTTGCCTGGAGAATCCATGGACAGAAGAGCCTGGTGACTACAGTCCATGAGCTTGCATTGTGATCTTGGAACCCCCCAAAATAAAGTCTGACACTGTTTCCACTGTTTCCCCATCTATTTCCTATGAAATTTCCCATCTATTTCTATTGATGGAACCGGATGCTATAACACTCAAATAAACAGGAAGGAACCATTGCAGGAAAAGCATAACAACATTCAAGTTTCAGAGAAGCAATCAATGAATTACTTTCCTTTAAATGGGATGAGGTAGAAGGTTAATTATCTGTCAGAGTGGGCTTGAATTTGACCAGATAGACCTAATTTCCTGAAACCAACTAGACATCTAAGTAGAGAGCAGTAAGGGGAAAGATTAAAGAGAAAATGAGGCCATGAGGCAGGTGGTACAGTCCTGCCTGGTGGCAGGGGTTCAGAGTGAGGACCAAAGCTCCTTCAAGGACTTAGGATGCAAAACAGACTCTCTTCATTTAGCTTTTAAAATTATTAATGAAAAATATTTATTTCTGTATACAGAGAAGTAGAAATAAAATTTACATTATCCTTGGCTTCATGAATGTCCCGGTTAATAGTAGGACATTGAGGGGGTGTGGGAGATGGAGGGAGATGGAGAGAGATGGGTCTTGTTAGAGGATGGAGGAGTCAGATGATAAACAGCCATTGAGAGGAGCAGTGGTGGGAGTGTGTCTGTGGAGTGGACTTGAAGTAGGAGCAAGTGGGGATTTTTTTTTTTTTTTTGAGTGAGTGAAAGAAATACTGATTCTATAGTTTAATCCTGTGCTATTACATTACCAACCGAAAGTTTCTCAGTTCCCTCCCCAGACTGAAGAGTTTAGTGCCTGATTTAAGAGAAAATTCTGCTTAGAGATTAGGCTACAGCATCCTGACATCCAACATAAAGAAATGCGCAGATGAGTAGCAAAGTACATCATTATNTTACATTACCAACCGAAAGTTTCTCAGTTCCCTCCCCAGACTGAAGAGTTTAGTGCCTGATTTAAGAGAAAATTCTGCTTAGAGATTAGGCTACAGCATCCTGACATCCAACATAAAGAAATGCGCAGATGAGTAGCAAAGTACATCATTATGAAAATCTATCTAGATGGTGACCTAGCCTAAATGTAGAGGTGGAGGAGGAAACTGAGGCATACTCAGTCCCAGGAAAGGAGAGAAGTGTTACAGACTTTCTGGGGAGAGGTCAGTTTTCAGGCGTGGTAACATCAAAACAACATTAACATAACATTCCATTTCACTGACTTGAAATGGAATTTTTCAAGATGCTTATTTGCTCTTATAACTGGTAGTAAGGTGACCTCCTTATATTTATTAGAAAAACAACTTTTATATTGAAGATCTGCAAATAAAATGTGTTGAAATATGGGGACATTTTGAAACTGCTTAGGTTTGGTAGAGGTTAATGCTTTCAGTTATATCTTAATAATTACTGTCATCAGGTTTCTACCTTTATAGCTTTTTAATTGTTTAAAGATCATAAACCAGAAAATTTAGTACAAGCTTGAGAAAGGTCCTTTATGGTATAACATAATTTTATACTGATATTATCACTATAAAATGATTCACCAGAAAAGTATCTTAATGGATTTTACTTTCCACACTTCTGATTAGTATTTTTACTATAATACTCTATGTACTCTGCAGTGTGCTATAACATTGCTGCTAAATAAATATTTTTCTTTTATTTAAAGCAAGCATTTTAAAGTTTTACCTTTTATCAGACTTATCATGAAGATGCAGAACGAGGAATAGGTAAGTCTGACAAAAATCAAAGAACAAAAGGAAGACTGTAGTCCACTGAGAAAAGCCAAAATTATCCCTCAGAACTCACAGGTTCTTTTCAGGTCAAATAATCCTCTTTTGACCAAATTCATTTGCCCTATTCAAATATGCCGAGACTATATTTATGAACCTCCATGTGTGTGTATTGATATCAGGGGAAAGGACACATCAGAGACTGTGAATTTCACCTTGTCTGTGTTCAAAGATTAACTGCCACCTGTGTATTTAATTCTGAGATGTACATATCCAAAACTACTCATGCTCTCTCCCTAGACCCACACTTATTTCTGCAAGGCAGTACAACTGCAGATAATGCAGTGATTTCTTTTTTAATAAAGCAAGAGGAAAGGAAATCAGAAATGAATGGGGAGAGACCAGGATGTATTGCATATAGGCTTTGTGCCAGGGTCTGTGCTTGGCTCCGTATTAAATTCTGTTTGCCCCATTGTGCCGAGTGGTACAATACCAATCACAAATAATCCCTGCCAGTTAGTAGTTGTGTTAACTTTTTACTTGAAGAAATGATTCTGCTTCTCCCAATACTTCCCAGCTAGCAATAGTCTTCCTTAAAAGCCATCTAAATATAACACCTCATACATAAAAGGTTCAATAATCTCCAAAAGTCTTTGAGTAAAATGTAAGCTTTGGAACAAGATGGTCTTCGTTTTGCCTTGTACCAGTTGTGTGAGCATCTGTGAGTTAATTACTTCTACAATTCACTTCCTTCTTCTTAGATTGTATAATGATCAAAGGGGTTAATATATGTGAAATGCTGAGAACAATGCCACATAAATGATGATATTTATCATTAATATTTTTTCTTCTGCCTCTAGTTCATCTCTATGGGGATGTCTCCCCAACACCTAAGCTAAACACCTAAGTATGTGTCATCTCTCTCCCTTCTGCTTAATCTCCTCTTCCTGTCTATACCAAATGTTGACTATTACCCAGGTCAGGAATCTTGGTTTCCTCAGACTTCCACTGCATCTAGTTAGTTCCTCAATCCAGCAGTTCTGCCTCCTATACCTATCAAAAGTGCTGTCACCTTCATCCCAGCTTCCTTCACCTGACTCAACTTATACCAAGTCCAGACTGGACCTCCATGATAGCCTTCTGATGAACTTATTTTCCAACCTGTGGGCTCTTCTAGTCCACCCTTAACACTGTTGCCAGAGGGGTATTTCTGAACTACAGATCCAGAAAACACAATCCAGTCCACCTTCTGCTTGACAGTTCTTCCATGGGTCTTCATTCTACACAGAAGAGCATTTGAACTTCTTGACAAGAAGTGGTCAGCACCCATGGTTACTTTCTTAGCAGCTTCTTGCCTTTTGTCCCCTACCTCCTATTGGAACGTGTTACCTCCCCATTTCTATCCCTCCAAAATACTCTTGCTATAAACAATATTGAAATAAATGCTCATATTGTTATATATACTGTATTATAACAGGCTTCCATGCCTTTGTCTATGTTGACCGCCTGCCAGAATGTACTCTCTAGGTACAACTTTATCCACCTATTTCCTATTTGCCCCTCAGATATTGAAGGGAGCCTTATTTGTGACAGCTTTCCTGACTTCAACTCACCTCCCACCCCCCACCCCCAAAAGTTAGTCGTTTCTCTCTGTGCTCCAGAGAGGAACAATCAGTCCATCAGATCTGGCATTTGTTCTATTATCTTATGATTTCTTACTTATACATTAACTTTTGTCTTTATATGATCATAAGCTCCTTGAAGGCAAGTTTATAGCTTGTAATTTTTGCTTCCTTGTACCTAGAGAAGGTCCCAGAATATATTAGGCATTCAAATAAATATCTGTTGAATTGGTGAATAAAATAATTTGAGATAAGTGTTCACTTATTATTTCCTATTGAGTGGACATAAATCAACTCAATATCTCAGGTTAATTGAGGTGAGTAGAATTAATAGTAACTTAAATTAGAACTTAAGACAGACTAATGGCAGACTTCTTTTTTTTTCTTTTTTTGTTTTGTTTTACATTGAGCTTTTCTAAGATTTATTTAAGGCCAGTAAAACTTTTTACAAGGGTAAGTATTTATTAACATTTGTTCATATCAATCAGTCAACAAACATTTATTGAACACCTGCTGTGTGCTCAACTGAGGCATTAGGAATCTGAAAAGGTTTCTGTCACGCATCTACTTGAAATTATATGGGATACTAAACAAGGAATGGAATAAAAGCTCACTATATTTCCATAACAATAGAAACACAAAAAGGAAAATATGTAACTATTAGATTCTCAAATTGTCATAATACCTAGTTTGCTTAGAAGTAACTTTTCCCCTCCTTGTTTACTTTGCTCTTACTCATTTCTGATCTTAGGTAATATACTTTAACTTCCTCAGATAAATCCTCACATTTAATATAATAATAAAATTTTATTTCACATGGATTTTGTGAGGAGATAATCTATTTACACAATACTTGGTACACTGCTGGACATGAAAGTAAATGCTTTGTAATTACTAGCAATAAATTCTTGAAATTATATGGGATACTAAACAAGGAATGGAATAAAAGCTCACTATATTTCCATAACAATAGAAACACAAAAAGGAAAATATGTAACTATTAGATTCTCAAATTGTCATAATACCTAGTTTGCTTAGAAGTAACTTTTCCCCTCCTTGTTTACTTTGCTCTTACTCATTTCTGATCTTAGGTAATATACTTTAACTTCCTCAGATAAATCCTCACATTTAATATAATAATAAAATTTTATTTCACATGGATTTTGTGAGGAGATAATCTATTTACACAATACTTGGTACACTGTTGGACATGAAAGTAAATGCTTTGTAATTACTAGCAATAAATATCATTTATACTCAAAAGACACAGTCCTCCCCACTGGAAACAAATATTTAGAAGTGCTAGTCAGACTAAGCAACTTTCTCTACTCTTTATCATCATGTCATGTGGATGCTTAGTCATTTCTGACTCTTTGTAACACAGTGAATTGTTGCCTATCAGGCTACTCTGTCCATGGAATTTTCCAGGCAAGAATACTGGAATGGGTTACCATTTCCTACTCCAGGGGATCTTGCCGACACAGGAATCAGATCTGCATCTCTCGTGTCTCCTGCATTGGGAGGCGGATTCTTCACCACTGCACCACCTGGGAAGCCCGCTTTTATCATCATCATAGAAGTAGTAGTGGTGTGAGCTGCTCAGTTATGTCTGATTTGTGACCCCAAGGGAATCTCCCAGCAAGAATACTGGAGTCGATTCCATTCCCTTCTCCAGGGAATCTTCCCAACCCAGCAGTTGAACCTGAGTCTCCTTATTACAACAGATTTTTTTATCATCTGAACCACTAGGGAAGCCCCGTTACCATCATAAGAGAGGTCAAATTTGGGGCATTTTGGAGACTTTATGTATATATATATATATCAGATGCTGTGCTAGTCTCAGCATAAAGCTGTGTAAGACTGAATCCTCAGTCTAGGATCTCATTGTCTATGTTTTATCCTCTTCAAAATGTTCATCCTGGAATGTAGGATGAAGCAAAAGAAAAGTAGAGACCTAACTTAAATGTAAATTGAACTGAAATGTCAGCAGCACAAATGATCAATCAACAAATACCTATTATATTTCNGTAGATTAAAAAAATTAAAATTAAAAGAGTAATAGAGGACTTTAACAATTTAAAAAAAAGGAGAAGAAAAAAATAGGAAGAAAAAACAATCAAAAACCTCTACCAGAAAAAATAATAATAATAAAAAATAATAATAATAATAAAAACGAAAGAGAATGGTCGAAAAAAATAGTAACGATATTTCTGGGACTTTTTCTGGTGTTGTAGGCAGTGTGGGGTCACTTCCAAGGCGGTTCCCGCTGTTCAGCTTCCTCTGTTTGCTGGTCTCTTCTGTGTCCTGTTTCCACCCTGACACAGAGGGGCGGTGGCAGTCACTTTTTTTGTTTTGTTTTTTCTTTTTTAGGCTCACTTGGTCAGTCGCGCTGTGGGGAGGGAGGGATGCTGCTACCAATTAGCTCTGGCGTGTATTCGCAGTGTCTCAGCCCCACTGGGCCTGCCCCTACACCCGGCGCACAACGCTCAGGCTCTATGTTTCTCCGCCGGGGACCGTCTGAGGCCGGCCCTAGGCTGCAGGCACCTCCCTGGTCTAAGCCTCTCAGGCTCGGCGCCCAGGGAGTCGCAGACTCGATTGGGCCCGCGCTTTGTGCCCTTCCCAGGACCGAGCAGCTCAGGTGTTTGGCGAGCGCAGTCGCGCGGCTTATCGCCCTCTTCTGCTGCTCAGTTTTCCGGGTGTAACCCGGGACTCCTATCAGGTAAATTGTATCTGTCCAGCACCCCGGGAAGTCTCAGTTAGCAAAGAAGCCTGCTTGCAGTTTGATCAGCAAAGTCCCTCCGGGGCTGCGATTGCCACGTTCCAGCCCTTACGGCTCTGGCTGCCTGTCGCCGGCGGGGGCTGGCAGGCAGCCGGCTATTTCTGTTCCGTCCTTTGTTCTGTGCGCGGTACTGGTGGGGTCTTATGTTCAAGCTTTTCGCGTGGTAACTGTCCCACAGTCTGGTGTGCTAGCCCGAGTTAGTTCGCTCCGGTTACACGCGGCCGTTCCGGCCCGATTCTTAAGAAGCGCCGCCGCCACGTCTCCCGCGCCTCCTTGCCCAGGCCCCACTTGCTAGTGGCTGATGCAGGCGTCTGCTCTGCCTCTCCGCCGGGGGAATCACCGCCGGGCTCGCAACCTGCTGGTCTCAATCACCATTCATTTTTCCTCCCTGCCATGTGCCTCCAAGACTCGCCACAGATTTGGCAGTGAGAGTGCTTCCCGGCGTTTGGAAACTTCTCTCCCTTTAAAAAACTTTTCCCGGGACAGGACTCCCTTCCCGGGACGGAGCTCCCTCCCCACGTCCTTTGTTTCCCTTTTCGTCTTCTGTGTTTTTCCTACCATTTGAAGACAATGTTCTGCTTTTCTGGATGCCTTATGTCCTCTGCTCACATTCAGAAGCTGCCCTGTAGAATTTACCCAGCGTTGAGATGTTCTTTTGATGAATTTGTGTGGGAGAAAGTGGTCTCTCCGTCCTATTCCTCCGCCATCTTGAAAACCGCCCCCTAGCCTAATTTTTAAAAAGACTGAATAAGACAGGATGGATTTTGTAGAAGGACATAGGACAGTGAGGGTTTGATTGATGACGTTTTCTCAGGTTCAGGCTGGATGGGAAGGACACGAGGCCAGGAGGGATGTGATAACTGGGGGAGGTGAGGAGAAGTGGACAAAGGATGCTAATCCTTCTAGAGTGGGAGTGCTCTTCCGTCCTGAGTGTGAATCCAAGCTTTGATTAAGGCCAAGGGTGAAGTAAGCATTTGGCAAGGGAGCTGAAATTTTATTTTATATCGTCTCACAATGGCTGGAGATGATGAATAGGATTGGAAGGCTCCGTAGTGAAAAGCCAAGGAAAGAAGCATGGTGAAGCAGGAGAAAGAGTAGGGAAAAGATGAGCTGAGAGGCTCACATGTTGAATGGTGCCAGGAAAGCATGGAATTAGCAAGCCTCCTGGTATGAAAAGACTAATGATTCAAATTGTATTTGGGAAGGAACTGAGCTGTTGTGAATCACTGTTCAGGTGCTCAAAAAGTATTTATTAAGCTGAATTTTCCCATCTGGGCTTTTAGAATATCCTCTTACCTAGTTAAAAAAAGAATCTTGGGGCTTTCCTGGTGGCTCAGTGGTAAAGAATCCGCCTGCCAATACAGGAGACTTGGGTTTAATTCCTAGGTCAGGAAGATCCCCTGGAGGAGGGCACGACTACCCACTCTGGTATTCTTGCCAGAGAATCCCATAGAGAGAGGAGCCTGGCGAGCTACAGTCCGTGCAGCCGCAGAGAGTCGGACACAGCTGAGGGACTAACGCTTTCACTTTTCTTTCACATGTTTCGAGGAGACAGAGATATCAACCACCCAGATCTCTCAACCCAAGGCACATTATGACGTTTAACTATTTTGAAGGAAAATCTCTAAAGTGAACCACTAAATGCTATGAACAACTAAAATGCATTTTAATGAGCAACAGAAAGCTTATAATATCCCACGGCTCTAGCCAGCAATATGTCCCTTTCCTTGCCAGTAATATTTTCAATGGGGAAAGTATCTACAAGTATTTCTCGCTGCCTTTAGTGTTATTAAAAGTACCAGTGTAACCTAGCAACCACCAAGATACAGATATTAAACAGGCACATTATAATATATTTCAGTACTTTGCCATCCATTCAGTGTACATGTCTACATTCTAATAATTACCCATTTCCTATTTATAAGAATAATTTTATTCATTTTTCCCACTGTCTTTTTAAGTACCCCTTCTTTTTACTTTCCTCTCTGCTCAGTGTTTTGACTGATCTATTCAGAGGTTGAGGTGAGGGGCAGAATAGTCAGTTAAAGAAAAAAGAAGTGAAAAACAGAGTGTCTTGATGGACAGGGCAGGTGGTATGAAGTATTATTGGGACAGGTCCAGTGATATGAGTTGGAATTCCTCATTTTAAACCTGGACAGGCTGCTTTATCAGCAATAAAAGGGCACTATTTTGGTAGAAAATCTATTGGATCATTTCACAAAGAGTCACACAGGCACTGGTGATAAATATCTTTGTTGCTATTTTCTTTGTTGTTTAGTCACTAAGAAGTATCCAAATGTTTTGCAACCCCATGGATTGTAGAATGGCCAGCTCCTCTGTCCATTGGATTTCCCAGGTGAGAATACTGGATTGAGTTGCCATTTCCTTCTCTAGGGGATCTTCCTGATCCAGGGATAGAACCTACGTCTCCTGCATTGGCAGGTGGATTCTTTATCACTGAGCCACCAGGGAAGCTGATAAATGTCTTAGATCAATGTATATTTCAGTCTGGGGATCTTCTATTTGACTGAACCATAAGGCAATGAGCAATAGAATCCTGGAGCTGAGGATTACAAAAAGTCTTGAAAGTTGTCTCTGCCACACTCCCACATGTCTTTGACAAGCACCCACCCATCCTGATGCAATACTTTGGAAACACAGATCTCACTGGCAAGGTTTGATACCACTTAAAAAAAAGACTGAGATCTAGACTAAAGGTAGATGAGGAGCATCTGAAGTCCTTTATTTTTTGTGAAGCTTGGCCATGAATGGAAGCAAGGGCACTGGGCATTCATTCAAGGCATAGAGGAAATCAAACCAGATCCTTCTAACCTCCCACTCCCTGTGGCTGCTATCTGTGGACTTCTGACGTGAACTGCAGCACAGGCCTCACTGTCCTTCACTATCTTCTGGAGCTTGCTCAGATTCATGTCCCCTGAGTCCACGATGCCATCCATCATCTCATCCTCTGTCACCCCTTTCTCCTCCTGCTCTCACTCTTTCCCAGCATCAGGGTCTTTTCCAATGAGTCCGTTGAAACTCCAATACTTTAGCCACCTGATGCAAAGAGCTGACTCAGTGGACATGAGTCTGAGCAAGCTCCAGAAGATAGTGAAGGAGAGAGACGCCTGTGCTGCATTTCACGCGGTCGCAAAGAGTTGGACAAGCCTTACCAACTGAACAACAGCAACAATGGTAAATGAAGATAGAAAGGCTGATGGTCTTAGGGAAATGTGCAAAAGAGGGTGCAAAGCCTGGAGGCTGAAAAGCTGGAGAGAATGTAGTCAATGAAGTTCATGTAGGTCAAAAAGATTAAGAAAATCTCCTCCTAGGCATTAAAATGAAAGGAAAGCAACATGTTAGAACTAACCAATGAATTCAGTAAATTTGCAGGATAAAAAATCAATATAAAAAATCTGGTGCATCCTTATACACTAATAACAAACTATCAGAAAGAGAAATTAAGAAAATAATCCTGTTTACAATTATATCAAAAAATAACAAAATACCTAGAAATAAATTTAACCAAAGAGGTGAAAGACCTGTACACTGAAAACTATAGAAACATTCCTGAAAGAAATTGAAGAAGACACAAATAGATATTCCAAGCTCATGGATTGGAAGAAGTAATATTGTTAAAATGTCCATACTATTCAGAGAAATCTGAAAATTCAATGTAATCCCTGTCAAAATGCCAATGGCATTTTTTCACAGAAATAGAACAAACAATCCTAAAATTTGTATGTGAAGTTGCTCAGTCGTGTCCGACTCTTTGCGACCCCATGGACTGTAGACCCCAGACTCCTCCGTCCATGGGATTTTCCAGGCAAAAATACTGGAGTGGGTTGCCATTTCCTTCTCCAGGAGATCTTCCCCACCCAGGGATTGAACCTGGGTCTCTTTGGTGCATCCTTATACACTAATAACAAACTATCAGAAAGAGAAATTAAGAAAATAATCCTGTTTACAATTATATCAAAAAATAACAAAATACCTAGAAATAAATTTAACCAAAGAGGTGAAAGACCTGTACACTGAAAACTATAGAAACATTCCTGAAAGAAATTGAAGAAGACACAAATAGATATTCCAAGCTCATGGATTGGAAGAAGTAATATTGTTAAAATGTCCATACTATTCAGAGAAATCTGAAAATTCAATGTAATCCCTGTCAAAATGCCAATGGCATTTTTTCACAGAAATAGAACAAACAATCCTAAAATTTGTATGTGAAGTTGCTCAGTCGTGTCCGACTCTTTGCGACCCCATGGACTGTAGACCCCAGACTCCTCCGTCCATGGGATTTTCCAGGCAAAAATACTGGAGTGGGTTGCCATTTCCTTCTCCAGGAGATCTTCCCCACCCAGGGATTGAACCTGGGTCTCTCACATTGTAGACAGATGTTTACCATCTGAGCCACCAGGGAAGTCAAAAAAGGAAAGTCACTCAGTCCTGTCCATCTAGCCCATGGAATTCTCCAGGCCAGAATACTGGAGTGGGTAGCCTTTCCCTTCTCCAGGGGATCTTCCCAACACAGGGATCAAACCCAGGTCTCCTGCATTGCAGGCGGATTCTTTACTAGCTGAGCCACAAGGGAAGCCAAAATTTGAACAGAACCATGAAAATACTCCAAATACACAAAGAGGTTTTTGAGGGGAAAAAAAAAAAAAAACTGGAGGCATCACAATTTCTGATTTCAAGCTATATTACAAAATAATGGTAATCAAAACATCAAAACAGAATGGTACTGACATATATAAAAAAAAAAAAATCAATAGAACAGAATAGCAGCCCCAGAAATAAAATCACACTTATTTTAAAAAGGAAAGGAACATAAAATAATTGGAGATGGAAGTATATTTCTAAAAAATTTTTTTTTATTTTAAAACTTTGATTAGACTATCCTCTCTGCCAAGCACTGTCCTAGGCACTAGTTTCAAAACACAATTCCTTGTGTCTAGCAGCAAAAAAGAAGTCCAGAAATGGAAAATCACAGTTGCAATAAATAAATAAAGATAAACAGACCAATGAAAGCAAGAGATCAAGAGGACAGAGATGCTTCATTCTTGCCTCGGGATGATTCCAAGGGAAAGTGGCATATAATCGTGACAAGAAGGAAAGATGGTCGAAGTTACTATAAGTAGGTAGTGGTAGTTCTGGTTTAGCCCCCAAGTCATGTCCAACTCTTATGACCTCACAGACTATAGTCTGCCAGGCTCCTCTGTTCATGGAATTTTCCAGGCAAGAATACTGGAGTGGGTTGCCGTTTCCTTCTCCAGGGAATCTTCCCGACCCAGGGATCAAACCTGGGTCTCCCGCATTGCAGGCAGATTCTTTACTCACTGAGCCACCAGGGAAGCCCAAGTAGGTAGTAAGTATTTTCTAGCACACATTTTTTTCTTCATTTTTAATTAAGAAGGATAAAACTATGGGACCACATGTAAAGTTAAATAAGAACTGAGAGAATGAGAGGGTGAGTAAAGCAATCAGGAAATTTTCTTATTCTTTTTGACTTACATGAATGAACTTCATTGACTACATTGCCTCCAAATTTTCAGTCTCCAGGCTTTGCACCCTCTTTTGCATGTTTCCCTAAGACCATCTTCTGTATCAGAATAGAGTACCTTGCCTCATTCTAGAAACTTATTTGAAGGGCATATACTGATGATGATAGATGCCAGAAGAAGGTGAGTAGATGGCAGAGAGTATCTGAGGGCAAGTCATACAAGGAATAGCTCAAAAGGTGTTGGTGCGTTTAGGCTGAAGCAAAGGGGGTGGAGGTAGTCCTTGATCATGGCTGAATACAGATAGAAACCCATCCCACAAAGGGTTGGAAAAGACCCTGATGCTGGGAAATATTGACGGCAATAGGAGAAGGGGGCGGCAGAGGATGAGATGGTTGGATAGCACCACCGACTCAATGGAATGAGTTTGAGCAAACTCCAGAAGATAGTGGACAGAGGAGCCTGGCATGTTGCAGTCCATGAAGTTGCAGAGTCAGACACAACTTAGCAACTGAACAACAACAGATAGGAACCCTTTCTACAAACCATCCAGTGATATATTGGTGGGAAAATGGCAGCATCAGTTAGTTTCCTACATCCACTTTTCTTGCTTCCTGTCCCCTTGCATCATGTTTGGAAGAACAAATGGGACAGAGTTTCCTGGAAAAAAAAAAAAAAGTCCTGCCTGCCAAGCTTAGCACCATCTGTCATATGTCCCACGATCAATCCCACTCTGCTGAGGGCATTGCCTCACGCCCTGGTTAGTAAATGTTGTCTGAATCACTAGGATAAATGGGATGGGAGAGTCAGAGGGAGATAGGACCAAGCGGGTATTCACTAGGGATAAATACGGTGTAGAAATTCACACCAGGCACAACGGAAGCCATCATCAGCCGGGGGGAGTGGCGTATAGAAAGATCTCCCATCTGCTGAAGTAAAACAGGTCCATCAACAGAGAAAGAAAGGGACTTCCCTGGTGGTCCAGCGGTTAAGAATCCACCTTGCAATGCAGGGGACACAGGTTCAACCCCTGGTCAGGGAACTAAGATCCCACGTGCGGCAAACAAACTAAGCCTGCTGGCAGCAACAACTAATCCCACGTGCTCTGAAGCCTGCACACTCTGGAGCCCAGGCACCACAACTAGAGAGTGGGTGAGCTGTGAAAAACAAAGAAATAAATATTTAAAAAAATAAAACAGAGAAAGTTAGTGATGAGGCAGAATCAGGGCTCTCGAGCTTGACAGTAACAGTATCAGGATGGATGAAAGTTGGCACAGAATTCAGGAAGATGGTGGAATCATAGTTGCAAACGCCTGAGGCTGTGTTCAGCTTCTCTTCTTAAGCCTGCAATGCCTCCGCTTTTGTAAAAGAGCCATAGGCAGGACAAATAGTGTCCACTTGAGAAACCAGGCATCCTCCCCCGTTACAGTCCCATTACCCACC
>SJXQ01008463.1:228775-253756 GCA_006408695.1 Aepyceros melampus
CCACCCCACCCCCCACACACCCTCAGCTTCTCCTAACAATATCTTACAGAAATGACACAGACAATATGTGTGAATGTGAGCCCTCCTGCCACACTTTCTTACTGCTGTGGCTGTCACCAGTAGCTGCAGACAGATGAGGGGAGCGAACGCGGCAAGAGTTTTTATAAACAGCTGAGGGAGCAGGGTCCTCTGAAGTGCTTAATTGCTTTGCTGCTCATAGATCTGGTTAGCAAGGGAGCGCTTTTTAATCCTTTCTTATTGAGAGCGCCACCTAGTGACCCTGCTGGGTAAAAATCCGCCCCGGTTGTCAGGCATCATCTGGTCACCTGAGGAGTCCAGTTGGTGTTAAACGCTGGTGCTGGTGACTATTGACCTCACACAGACAGCTCAGCTTCACTTTTTCATTTCTATTTTTATCAGTGCAGGAGAAAAAATAGCATCATTGGTGTTTTATAATTGGAAACATGACCTATATATTCTTGGCCGCCCCAATCTTTCCTAGAAGCGGAGAGAGTGGGGGCAGTAAAATTCAATTTCAGAAACAAAGCTTTCTTAGTCTGTGTACTGTGCATTAATGCCTCCAGGTTAATTAAGGACAATGAAATGTGGTTGACTGAAAATAATGTGCAAACGAGGCAGGGAGCTTGGATTCCAGAAGCACAAAGCTTCCAAGAGGAAACTGAAGAACAGGATACATGCCTACAGCAGTCACAGGAGTTTTCAATAGCTGAATTTACTTAACTTGTAATTAAAGTCTTCTGAACACAGCTTCGGAAGGGGATGTTTCTGTGGGGCTTGGGAAGCTAGTCCAGTCATTCAATTCTGGCCCTTGCGAAATGAAGGTGCTAGTCACCACTTGAGGCTGAGCACTGAAGAATTGATACTTTCAAACTGTGGTGCTGGAGAAGACTCTCTTTTGAGTCCCTTGGACAGCAAGGAGATCAGCCCAATCAATCCTAGGGAAATCAATCCTGAATATTCGTTGGAAGGACTGATGCTGAAGCTGAAGCTCCAATACTTTGACCACCTGATGCGAAGAGCTGACTCATCAGAGAAGACCCTGATTCTGGGAAAGATTGAGGGCAGGAGAGGAAGAAGGTGACAGAGGATGAGGTGGTTAGATAGCATCACCAACTCAGTGGACATGACTTTGAGCAAATTCCAGGAGAAAGTGGAGGACAGAGGAGCCTGGCATGCTGCAGTCCATGGGATTGCAAAGAGTCAGACATGACTTAAGGATTGAAGAACAACCTGAACACCGTCTGCTTCGAGGACCATGAGCAGGTGACTTAGTATGCCAGTAGACTCAGGAAAAGCACAGTTCCCAGATAAGTGAGACGCTTAGACTCTTTTTCCTCCCACCTTCCCCATGTTCCTGTTATTGTTGTTCAGTTGCTCAGTTGTGTCCGACGCTCGGCAACCCCATGGACTGCAGCACGCCAGGCTTCCCTGTCCTTTACTATCTCCTGGAGTTTGCTCAGACTCATGTCCATTGAGTCAGTGAGGCCATTCAAACATCTCATCCCCTGCTGCCTCCTTCTCCTCCTGCCTTCAATATTTCCCAGCATTAGGGTCTTTTCCAATGAGTTGGCTCTTCGCATCAGGTGGCCAAAGTAGTGGAGCTTCAGCTTCAACATCAGTTCTTCCAATGGATCCTATTTTCCTATTTTGATGCTATTGTCTGTCTCAAAGGTCCAGTGTGGACTCTCAGTCCTACACAGTCCCTGAGCCAATGAGACTCTGGTCTGGCAGTCACACATTGGATCTGATCCAGCCCAGATCCCAGGATCCCTTGAATGACTCCCAGTGCTGAGAATTCATCAAGCTGAAACTTTCCTTTGGGATCCCTTATGGGCTTGGGTAGGATTCAGCCTGCTTCCAGACATTCTCCCTGGTCAAACAGGAGTCAGTCCAGACCATTCAGAGGCAGGATCCCCTCACAGTTCCTGCTGGTCCCAGTCTAAAAAAGACACTGAGACCACACCTTGTCGCCATGGATACCATGCTATGAAGCCTCATGGAGATAGCCCACTAAACTCTCATGGCAACAGCTTTCTTCTATCACCTGTTGCTTTAAAATCCTTAGGGGTTCTTCTTCCCACTCTATGTCTTACTAACCTGATATCCTCAGAAATGTCACTTTCTTGGTTT
Source organism: Aepyceros melampus (assembly GCA_006408695.1). Lineage (NCBI taxonomy): Eukaryota > Metazoa > Chordata > Mammalia > Artiodactyla > Bovidae > Aepyceros > Aepyceros melampus. Next base: position 230,927 of record SJXQ01008463.1, read on the forward strand.
GCTTCCTCTGCAGTGACGTAGACATAATGATTTCTGCGTCTGTCTCTGCAATTCTCCACTTTCCGAGGCTGTTCCAGAACCTTGGGAGTGCCTTTCTTTAGACCCTCAAGCAATATGTGGAATCTAGAAAAATGGAACAGACAGATGATCTTATTTGCAAAGCAGAAATAGAGACACAGACGTGGAGAACAAATGTGTGGATACCAAGGCAGGGAAAGGAAGGGTAGGATGAGTTGGAGATTGGGATTGACAGGTAAACACTCTTGATACAATGTATAAAACAGATCCCTTGGACTAGGAAATGACAACCTACTCCAGTATTCTTGCCCAGAAAATTCCATGGACAGAAGAGCCTTGCAGGCTACAGTCCATGGTGTTGCAAAGAGCTGGACATGACTGAGCACACCCATGCATAAAATAGATAACTAATGAGAACCTACGATATAGCACAGGAAACTCAATTTAATGCGCTCTGGTGACCTGAATGGGAAGGAAATCCAAAAAAGAGGGGATATGTGTGTGTGTATGACTGGTTCATTTTGCTGTACAGTAGAAACTAGCACAACATTGTAAAGCACTATACTTCAATAGCAATTATTTAAAAAAAGAAAAGACAATCTTATCACCATGGTGGAGTACATCAGTGGCCTCACCTACAAAGTAACTGAGGAACGATGAGACACAAGTGAGTGACTTGGAATGATAGTTGTTACTTTTTTCCCAGTAGGTTTTCATTCCTGTATTCTGATCACAGAACATTTTTAACTTGGGCAATTTTCTCCCTAACTTCCTCCTCACCAAGTGCCCTACCATCCCCTCCCCAGTCCATAGGGAAGGACATGAATAGGCTAAGCATGCACTGGGTCCCTCCACAATGTGACCCAAGATGAGCCACTCTGGGACATTTATGAATAGAAGATAATTAGCTATTAACAGTTCTTTCTTTTTACCTGTGGTTTGAGAATTCTAAGGATGATAGACACACCACTGTTGAGGATCATTTTTTCTCAGCCACATAGACAAAGATGAGTGAAAATGAGGCTCTGCTCAGACAAAAGCAAGCAGAAAGGAGGTGGAAAACGATTCTTGATCATCTCTCTTTGTTTTCTTAGACAATAACCCTCTTTCCACCACCAACACCCTTGTGGGTGGGGGAGGGCGAAGCCAATTTGAAAGTCTTCATTGTGTTTGAATCTGAAAGTGTCCTGACTTCCTGCTCACTCTTGATCTCTCTGTGCCTGAAACCCAGCTCCCATTGCTTTCAGTGCCTTGATTCCCTTCATGGCACAAAGCTGCCATTGCATGGACTTTCTGCCAACCTGATCTCCCTGTGGTCCTTCCAGGTCTTTTAGGTATCTTTAGCCCTTGTTATTCCTGTTGTTCAATCACTAAGTTCTGTCCGACTCTTTGCGACCTCATGAACTGCTGTATGCTAGGTTCCTCTGTCCACCACTAACTTGTGGAGTTTGCTCAGATTCATGTCCATTGAGTCAGGGATGCTCTCTAACCATCTCATCCTCTGCCACTCCTTTCTCCTTTTGCCTTCAGTCTTTTCCAGGATCAGAGTCTTTTCCAATGAGTCAGCTCTTCACATCAAGTGGTCAAAGTATTGGAGCTTCAGCTTTAGCATCAGTCCTTCCAATGAGTATTCAGGGTTGATTTCCCTTAGAATTGATTGGTTTGATCTCCTTGCAGTTCATGGGACTCTCAAGAGTCTTCTTTAGCACCACAATTTGAAAACATCAATTCTTCGGCACTCAGCCCTTGTGACAAACATACTCACACTCCCAAGAAATGTAACCCAGGAGCCATATTCAATTGTGCTCTCTTAATTTGGAGGCACAGTGCCCAGGTATATGGGAAAATGGAAGGATGAGGCCATACCAGCCAAGAAAAGGAAGCCCCAATGATGCCAAGGAGAAGTAAAACCCACATTTACAACCTTGCCTCAACTCAACATAGACCTCCAGAAAACAAAGACTCCCTCCTCAAATTCCCTTAGGCTAATCAACTCTATTCATCTCAAATAAATGTTAATTAATCCAAAGTGGAAATGTTTAGATGAACTAACCTGTCCACTCAGCCTAAGGAAAGTGACCAGGATATGTTATGTGTGTGTGTCATTCATTCCAGTTACAGGGTCCTACAACCTCCATTTTTTTCCTTTGTGTTTTTAAAAATTCTTTAATTAATTAATTAATTTTTAAACTGGAGTTTAATTATTTTACAGTGTTGTGTCAGTTTCTGCTGAAGTCTTTTGTTTTTATTTTTTGACTGCCACTGCAACATGTGGGATCTTAGTTCTCCTACCAGGGATCGAAGCCCTGCCCCCTGCAGGGGAGCACGGAATCTTAACCACTGGACCACCAAGGAAGTCCCACAACCTCTTTTTTTTTTTTTTTCAAGTTACGGATTCCATAGGTTTTAAAAGGATCATGCCGTTTTAAAACCCTAAAATAAAACATCAAATACAATCATTCCACACCTTAATTATTCCATGAATAACCACATCCAGTTTAAATGTGTCATTTGGCAGAGCCACAAAGGCAAAGGAAAATGCTCCTAATGAATAATCTTTGGTAAAACAGCCTTGGAAAAATCTTAGTGCTTTTTGGAGCACAGCATACTAAATGCAATTTTATTTTTCCATTTTTTCTCCCCAGGTTTCAAGCGGCAGAAGCAATCTGATGGGCTTATAGCTCTGTATGTAGGTCACTGGCACATTTGCATGTCCTCCCAAGAATTATTTTCCATAGGGTTTCTGCTCAGGGAGGGAACACATCTAAAACTGAAACTCACTTTGGTGAGGCTGATATTCGAGAGGGAAAAATTAGAGAGTGGTTACCAAGCTGTGCTGATAATGTTGGTTCCATTTCAAAGTGTCTTCAAACTGATGGAAATTACAGAGATGACCACCTAAGCTCCCAAAGCGTCAAACAGCCTAAACTGTATTCAGGGGGAAAACAAAGATTGTGGTGTCATTTACAATTCACATGTGCCTTTCTAGATTTATGCCCAAAGACATCTTGTCACTTATCGTTTGGCCAATGCCTCTTGGAGACATTTTTTTTTTCTGTAATTATTTCCACACATTTTCATAGAAGCATCTGCTCTCTGATGGTGATGCCCAAGAAAAGAATTAGAGGGGCTGTATACCCAGAAAGTCCTGGAATCTGAGTTCTCAAAATGAGAAGTGATGAAAGTCGAGGAAGGACACAGGATGACGTTCCCAATTCTGTATTTAGAAATTCTATATTTGTCTACTAAGCTACAGAGGATGCAACAAGAATTGCTTTGCCGTTTCTTTCATTCTTCCTTCTTCTGCCATCCAACAGAGGGGAGGGTAAACCAGACAAATGTCCCTGCCTGTCCCCTGAATGGATACGTTGTCCTAGCGGTCTGTGAAGAAAGTTGAGCCTGATGCAGTTACTTGTCTGTCTTCAGTCTGGTTTGTATCATTGCCCCTTCCTGGGAGAAGAGAAAAAGGAATCACGGCAGCCTGCTCACCTTTAGGAAGAGTTTAGGCCTTACCTCGGGCTTCCCAGCTGGCATGAGTGGTAAGGAACCTCCCTGCCAGTGAAGGAAACGTAAGAGACATGGGTTCTGTCCTTGGGTTGGGAAGATCCCCTGGAGGACGACATGGCAGCCCAATCCAGTATTCTTGCCTGGAGAATCTGATGGATAGGGGAGCCTGGCAGGCTACAGTCCATAGAGTTGCAAAGAGTGGGACACGACTGAGCATCTAAACACACACACAGTAGATCAGAGCACTGCCTAAGTTTAAGGTGTACAACATAATGACTTGACTTATATATTAATATGCCATGAAACGATTATCAGTTCAGCTCAGGCACTCCGTCGTGTCTGAATCTTTGCGACCCCATGGACTGCAGCATGCCAGGCTTCCCTGTCCATCACCAACTCCCAGAGCTTACTCAAACTCATGTCCATTGAGTCGGTGATGCCATCCAACCATCTCATCCTCTGTCATCCCTTCTCCTCCTCCCTTAATCTTTCCCGGCATCAGGGTCTTTCCCAATGAGTCAGTTCTGACTCATTGCAATGATGATCACAACAGGTTTATTGAACATCCATCATCTCCTATAGCTCCAACATTGAAAAATAGAAAAAATGTTTTTTCCCTTTGTGATTAGAACTTGGAACTTACTGTCTTAGCTTTCATATATAATGTGCAGCCATGATAATTATATTTATCATATTGTACATCACATGCCCAGTATTTATTTATCTTATAACTGGAAGATATATCTTTTTGACTGTCTTCATCCAATTTCCCCTCACTACTGTAGTCACACATCTGATCTTTTTTCTATGAGTTCGTTTGTTTTTTTGAAGTATAATTGACCTACAACATCATGTTAGTTTCTGGTATGCAACATAGTGATTTGCTGTCTCTACATTTCAAAATGATCACCATGATAAATCGAGTTACCATCTGTCACCATAGAAAACTATGGCATAATTATTGACTATATTCCCCATACTGTGCATGTCATACCTGTGACTCATTCATTTTGCAGCGGGAGGTCTGTGCTTCTTAATCCCCTCCCTGTTTCTCTCCTGCACCACCACCCCCTCGCCCCCACTCCTTTGGGTAACCACCTGTTCTCTTTATGACTGTTTCTGTTTGGTTATATATGTTCATTTGTTTTGTTTGTTAGATTCTACATATAAGTAAAAATCATATGGTGTCTGTCCCTTTCTGAAACATCTTAGCATAATGCACTCTAGGTGCATCCATGCTGCTGTAAATGGCAACTCTTCTGCTGGCTGAGTTATATTCTGCGTGTCCCGTCTTTATCCATTCATCCATTTCTATTGATGGGCGCTTAGGTTGACTCTCTATCTTGGCTATTATAAATAATGCATCAATGAACATAGGGGTACATATATCTTTCTGAATTACTGTTTTCAGTTTTCTTCAGATAAAGTCCCAGGAGTGGAATTGCTGAATAGTGTGGTAGTTCTGTTTTAAATTTTTGAGGAATCTTCACACGGTTCTCCATAGTGACTGCACCAATTTACATTCCCATCAACAGTACGCAAGTTTCCTTTTTTCCGCATCCTCACAAACATTTGTTATTTGTTGTCTTTTTGATAATAGTCATTCTGACAGGTGTGAGGTGATATGTCATTGTGGTTTTGTTTTGCGTTTCCCTGACAATTTGTGGTACTGAGGATTTTTTCACTTGCCTTTTTGCTATTTGTATGTCTTCTTTGGAAAAATGTTTATTCAGGTCTTCTGCCCATTTTTTTTAAATTAATTTTTATTTTTTAGTTTGTTTTGCTTTACAATACTGTATTCATTTTGCTATACATTGACATGAATCAGCCACGAGTGTACATGAACTCCCAATGCCCATTTTTTAATTGTTTGTTTTTTTTATGTTGAGTCCTATGAGTTCTTTGTATATTTTGGATATTAACTGCTTATTGGATATATCATTTACAGTTTCCTTCTCCCTTTCAGTAAACAGCTTTTTCATTTTGTTGATAATTTCCTTCACTCTACAAAATCTTTTTAGTTTGATGTAGTTCCATTTGTTTATCTTTGCTTTTGTTTCCCTTGCCTGAGGAGACATATCCAAACAAAATACTATTAAGACTGATGTCAAAGTGTGTATTGCTTGTGTTTTCTTCTAGAAGTTTTATGGTTTCAGGTCTTACATTTAAGTCTTTAATTTGCTTTGAGTTTATTTATGTGCATGGTGTGAGAGAGTAATCCAGTTTGATTTTCTTGCACATAACTGTCCAGTTTTTCCAACACCATTCATTAAAGAGGTTGTCTTTCTCTGTTGTGTATTTTTGCCTCCTTTGGTGTAGATTAATTCTCCATATACATGTGGGTTCATTTCTTTTTTAGTGTCTTCTTGTTGTCTTTACCAATCTTTAAGCATTTTTCAGGATTTTTAATCCTTCACAATTTCACACTTATAGTTAATAGCTATGAAACCTGAGGTGCAAGCCTACAGCCAACAACAGTCATTTCTTTGAGAATTCTCATTCTTTTCCTCTTGATTTAAATGGCTTTAACATTTTATGTCTAAATTTTCTACACACAGTAACAACACATCCAAACTGTTCCTGATTAGACATAAACATTTCATTTTAGCAATGTGTATTTGATTGATTCTGATGTCTTTTACATTTTTTCATTTACTTTTGTTTAAAAACCTAACTGTTAAAAATATATACAAGGCTAATTTGAGATATTAGCAAGATAGTACTAATGATGGAAAGCTTTTTAAAGTAGAAAAATACATTCAAAAGCTCCAGAAAGAAATCAGAAATAACAAAGATCTTATCACATTTACAAGTAGAAGTCTGAGTGACAGAAAAATAGCACTTTACATAGAAAAAAATATTCATTTATTGTGATTTCTCTTTAGCCAAACTTTTGGAATTTCAGAATTTGCTAGCCAGCTTCTCAGGTGGCAGAACAATTTTAGATTAGTTCATAACTAGAAGACATTACATAATCAGTAACCAAACATGAACACTTATGCCAAAGCTACTAAGACAATCACGTGAAACTACCACTGACACATGCGTATAATGAGTGGGTCATTTGATGAATTGGATTTTGGCTCATTGGGTTTTTGAGAGTTAACTGGTGTCCTGGTTGCCTGATTTTGAAAGAGCCAATTCCTTTCCCCCAGGGAAGTCTGTTTCTACAACCCACTTCCCAGGGGCAGTTGGTCTCCAGGTTGGTTGTATTCTTATCCATCCACTCCTACTAGCACTTCCAATTAGATCCTAAATCTTGGCCAAATCCTGAGCCCTCTTTGAGTCTGTCACTCTAGCTTCCTCCATAAGGCTGGATGGGACTGAGATCATGAGCTGTACCAACACCTTCGCAGCAACTGAGTCCCCTTCCATTAATCTTCCCATATATCTCTCCACTAGGATCAGGAACGTTTCTTTCTGTCAGCTTCTAATGTAGGAAGGAAGCCTTGGGATTTCTGTTGAAATGCGGACTTCTGTTTTTAAGTGAGTCAGAGTCCCAGGGGCCATCCCTTTCCGACTGAGTGCCTCAGTACTCTTGATACCTAAATCCCAGCCTTCTTGTTTTGAGACAGTTTTTCTCCATTTTACCCTAGGAGTGTCATCCCAGGTTTGCAGAAGGAAGACCTGAGGATTTCCTTGAAATTGTATAAAATCTCCCACTGCCATTGGTCTGGGAGACAACAACACAGGGTGGAGGAAAAGTCCAAGCTGAAAGTCAGGAGACTTAACTCTATCCAGATACCTCTCATTGAGTAACACTGAGCACATTTCCTTCTGAAGCACCTCAGAGTTTTTGTTTGTTTGTTTGTTTTTAAAGATTTTTGATGTGGACCATTTTTAAAGTCATTATTGAATTTGTTACAACATTGCTTCCTTTTTGTGCTTTGGTTTTTTTTAACCACAAGGATCCTAGCTCCCTGACCAGAGATGGAACTCACAGCCCCTGCATTGGAAGGCGAAGTCTTAACCACTGGACCACTGAGGAGGTCCCCAGCACCTCAGTCCTTCTCACTGTGCAGTCAGGGCAGGGATAGGGGGTGGGAGTAATGGTCTCTGCAGCCTCTCTCAGTTTTAACTCCTTTGTGATTCTATTGTTCCTAGAGCTACTGCCCATGTGCAGAAAGTGAGACACCCTCTCCGTAAACTACTCTTTTCTGAATCATTGACAAACTACTTTCCTCACTTTTTTGTTTGTTTTCTATATTTGATTTCAAGCTAATTAACAAAGATCTCTATTCAAAAGAAGCCAAACTTCCATAACTGAGATAGGAAAGCCAAGGGAGCAGCTGTCAGCCATGCTGATCCAACAAGACTCCGTCACAGGCTCCATTCTGTCCTAAACAGAGCGCCACCTCTATGCATTCTGTCTTCTCCTTTTATACACAAGGGTAATCATACTCCTCTTTTGCATCGAAAAGGGGAAATATGTTTGCCAAGATGTTAAGTGTTTTAAAGTTCAAGTTGTCATTCTGTTCTAAAAGAGCAAGGTTTGGGGCTGTATAATTCTCTATTGTGGAGCAGCAGCCCTGGCTTTTATCAACTTGACGCCAGAGAACATCCCACCCCAAGCTGCGACAACTAAAAATGTTTCCAGATACTGTCAAATATTGCCTGGGGGCAAACTGGCTCTCACTTCTGAACTGCTATTATATCATAAATCTAAGACATAAAGCTAAAATTTAGGCAAGTCATTTAGTATACATGTTAATGATTTGTTGCTGTTTAGTCACTAAGTCGTGTCTGACTCTTACCCCATGGACTGCAGCACGCCAGGCTTCCCTGCTTCTCACCATCTCCCAGAGTTTGCTCAAATTCATGTCCATTGAGTCGGTGATGCCATCCAACCATTTCATCCTCTGTCATCCCCTTCTCCTTCTGCCCTCAATCTTTCCCAGCATGAGTTTTTTTTTTCAGTGAATCGGCTCTTTACATCATGTGGCCAAAGTATTGAAGCTATATGTTAAGGATTTACATATATTAATGTCACATGATGTCTGGAAGTCAAGAATTTTCAGGCCTATTGAAAAAGATTAAGAGTAGACCTATGAAGAAGATGAACTTGGCTTTGAATTCTGCTTCCCCAACCTACTAGCTGAGTGATCTTAGGCAGGCAGCATTGCCTCTCTGAGCTTCCGTTTCTTCACCTCTCCTAAAGTGTTGGGAAGGCTAAACATGATGACAAGTACTTAGCTAAGTGGGTGTTCCACGACGGTAACTTTTGTAATCACAGCGACATCTATTGGCAAAATTTAATATTACCACTCAGCTCTGCTAGAACTTTCTTTTCTTTCTTTTTTTTTTAAATTTTGTTAGGTTATAGTTGCTTTTAGGCTTGCCAGGTGGCACAGTGGTAAAGAATTTACCTGCCAGTGTAGGAGATACGAGAGACACAGTTTCAATCCCTTGGTTGGGAAGATCCTGGAGGAGGGCAACCCACTCCAGTATTCCTGCTTGGAAAACCCCATGGACAGAGGAGCCTGGTGGGCTGCAGTCCATGGGCTACAGACGACTGAGCAACTGAGCACATCACACACCACATCCTACCAACATGCAGGCCCTCACACAGTGAGCGAGGCAGTGTAAACGCAAACCAAAACAGCTCTAGGTGACTACCGGGTAAGTCAGGTTGGATTTCACTAGAACCGGCGTATGGCCCAGTCTGAAGCAGAGTCCAGACAAAGGGCTGAGTCTGGGTGGTATATTTTGAAAATGATGGGGAATAGAGTGAGAACCTGAAGAGATGTCAGTGGTAAAGAAGAAACGCCATCCAAAAGGTACTTATCGAGCTGGCAGCGGCGGAGGGCAAATGGGCCACAGTCCAGTCCTGGAGGGGCCCTCGGGGACCTGCGCAGGATGTCCCTCGAAATCCACTCGAGATGTGGGAAAGGGAGGTGTTAGTTGTGAGCATCCATCCCACACTGATCCAGGATTATTCTGGAGGAGTTAGCGTTCTCATTCCCACCGTCTTGCGCTTGCGTCAGAGCCCTGGGCAGACTCTTGCAGGGATGCTATGATGGTAAGGGCAGAGTGTGTGGGCTGTGGTGCAGGGCTGCTCAGGAGAGGTGTCGTCAGCTACATCGAACGTGGCTGTTTGCTAGAGCGACACCTGAAACAAAGCAGTGGGCTGAAACATTCTAAGGGGAGTTCTAGCAGGCATTCTATATGACAGAAGCTCCATAGGAGGAAAAACCCCAGACAAAGAGGGAGAAACAGCAAGAGCCCAAAACAACCTCTGTAGGCTTAATTATATTTATTTAAGATATATTCAGGGACTTCCCTGCTGGTCTAGTAGTTAAGAAGCCACCTTGCAGCACAGGGGATGTGGGTTTGATCCCTGGTCGGGGAACCAAGATCACACACCCTACAGGGCAACTAAGCATATATGCCATGACTACTGAGCCTGCGTGCTGCAATCAGTGAGTCTGTGAACCTCAATGAAAGATCCCACGTGATGCAAAGAAGGTCCCACATGCAGCAACTAAGACCAGAAGCAGCCAAATAAATAATAAACGAAAGAAAGAAGTTTTTCAATATTTAATGAGCATTTACTATGTCCTAAACACTCTGCAAGGTCCTTTGAGCAAAGCAAGATAAGGTAGAGATGAATAAGACGAGGATCATCCTTCTTACAGTCTCAGCATGCACTGAGAAAAATAGCTCTTTTTCACAAGGCCCACATGGCTTAAGAAGCCTTCTTGAACACCTTGCCGGAAGTGGAATGCTCTACAGCAGACCTCATTTTCCACAGAAACCTTGTCACAGTCTTTCAGTGTATTTTTGCATAAAGATTAGCCATCAAATACCTATCTGCAATTTCAGAAGTAAAAAATGAAAGAAGGCTAAGACTTGATTTTTAAAGATTTGTTTGATGTGGACCATTTTTAAAGTCTTTTATTGAATTTGTTACAATTTTGTTTCTGTTTTATGTTTTGGTTTTTTGGCCATGAGGCATGTGGGATCTTAGATCCCACAGGCACTGAACCCACAGCCCCTGAATCAGAAGGTGAAGTCTGAACCACTGGACCACCAGGGAAGTCCCCCTTTATAACTTTTTTAAATTATAAAAGTAAGCTCTATTAAATAAGTTTCATAGAATTATAGATATTGTCCACACAAACTCATTGTCCAGTCATGGAACAGAGCAGGGATTGGAACAGAGCAGGGACTGGAATCTTCCAGCCACAATCCACCTTTACAACTGAACATCCGCTGGACTTGGATAAGTCACGGACCCTCCATCAACCCTGGCTCCAGTTCATATCTGTCTAGAACCTTCTTCTGAACAAGACTTTCTCCATCCTTTGAACTCTTCCAACATTCCAGGATTTACCTCTGATTTTTAGCATTTCACGTTTTTCAGTCTTGTTCTCATATTTCAAAGGTTCATGTTGAAGTAACCCTTCTCCAAAAGTGATATAAAATTATCTTAGTTTTGAAGTATCTTTAGCCTTAATGAAGTGAGAGGGTCTGATGGATAATGAAAGATAAATGAATTAATGTGTGTGTGTGTGTGTGTTTGCCTGCCTGAGAAAAAGGCCTGGAAGTTCAGATTTGATCCCTGGAATCATAAACATTCAAGGTCTTGGGGTTAGAAAGCACTTTAAAACGGATTCTTAAATTCTTTCAGTAATGTTCCCATCCAGTGGTATTCACAGTATGCCTCAATATTATGCACTACAGGGACATTAATAACAAAAATATGTATAATAATTAAGGGCTTATATGCTGGTTGCTGCACTAAGCTTTTTGCACACCTTGTCTTTTTTACCCTCATGACAACTTCAAGAGGTAGACACTATGATTTCATTTTACAGAAATAGAAAGCAAGGCCAAAGAGGTTAAGAAATTCATCCAAGATCACAGAGCTATCCAGGCAGAAGGTCCAGAGCCTCTGCATTTTCATCATATTAAGACTTCAAATTAAAAAAAAAAAAAAAGACTTCAAAAAGATTCTCCTCTGGTAAAGGCTCAACTCCTTGGGGCTCCATGAGTTACATCATTTTTCAAATAGCTGCAGACTCCATATGGAAACAGGAAGCTCGGGCCCCTGGAGGTCGGTAGAGTAGAGAAGGGGGGTTGAAAAATGAAGCTTTAGGTAGAAAAATAAAAATCTTTTAAAAAGTATATCAAGGAAGAAAAGGCCAGTAGGAAACGGAGGGATGTCAAGCTGGGAAATGAGAGTTAAAATGAGAGGCACCCCTCTGAGAAGCTTAAGCTTGATGCCAAGGGAAAGGCACGAAGGAATTCTGCAAGCAGAGCCAGGAATCCAGGCGCTTGTGAACAGCTCTTAAGTTGCTGGAGTGTGCCTAAGAATCAGAGGAAAAAAAGACTCCAATTTTTCAGAGATTCAAGACTGAGGAGAAAAATTATAATAAACTGGAAGCATGCTATGGTGTGGGAAACGCACACACTGATGTCAGACAGACGCACCCACCACCTGTGCAGGCTGGGCAAGTCACTTAACCTCTCTGAACCTCCGTTTCTTGGTCTATTAAATGAGAATAACAACACATTCTTCAGCATTTCATAAAGTCATATAATTAATATACATAAATGAGTGTTTGGAACATGGTAGTTACTTAATAACATTAGTTTTCTTCCTAGAAAGAAAGAAGAGTATCCCAAATTGCCTCAGGAGGGACATGTGGAGAAGGCCAGGAACGAGAAGGGGGAAAATGTTGGTAAAAGCCTGCTGCTGCTGCTAAGTCGCTTCAGTTGTGTCCGACTCTGTGCGACCCCATAGATGGCAGCCCATGAGGCTCCCCCGCCCCTGGGATTCTCCAGGCAAGAACACTGGAGTGGGTTGCCATTTCCTTTTCCAATGCATGAAAGTGAAAAGTGAAAGTGAAGTCCCTCAGTCGTGTCCGACTCTTAGCGACCCCATGGACTGTAGCCCACCAGGCTCCTCCACCCATGGGATTTTCCAGGCAAGAGTGCTGGAGTGGGGTGCCATTGCCTTCTCTGGGTAAAAGCCTAGAGGTAGAGAATTATTTACAGCATGTTAAGCTACACAGATAAGCAATAGGAGTGATTTAGTTACACATTACACATTTATGTGTAAATATATATGTGTGTGTATGAGGTGTGTGTATATGTTTTGCAAATAAGCTCATTTGTATTATTTTTTAGTTTCTACATATGTGCTGTGCTAAGTTGCTTCAGTTGTGTCCGACTCTTTGTGAACCCACGGACTGTAGCCTGCCAGGCTTGTCTGTCCATGGAATTCTCCAGGCAAGAATACTGGAGTGGAGTGCCATCTTCTCCTCCAGGGTATCTTCCTGGCCTAGGGATTGAACGAATCCTCATCTCCTGCGGCTCCTGCATTGCAGGCAGATTCTTTACCACTGACCCACTGGGGAAGCTCTCCACATACAAGTTATATCAAAAAATATTTACCTTTCTCAAAATACAGACATTTTGACTTTTAGACTGTTCCCAGGACAGTGGGTAATTTTGAAGAGCAAAGTCCAGGCTTCCCATTGATAATAAAGGTGGGGACAGAGGAAGAATTCCCTGGAGAATGACAGCAGGAATTCCTCATGCACAGCCTTGGCTGAGGATTAACTGACCCTTAGAGAGAGACTGACAATGTCCGCGTGCATGGATATCTCTAAGCTCCTCAATATAAGAAGCCGATGGTGCAAGGACTCTTATTCACCATGATTTTCTTACAGTCAACACAGCAGCAAGTATAATTTTGTCCGGTGCTCAGAAAATAGTGAATGAAACATCTTGGACTTCCTCTTTCAATGCTGGAGAATGTTTTCTCTGACTCTTTTGAATGAACTTGGAAAGAGAAGTTTCTTCCTCTTTCAAGAGAACAAAGACAGGCACCACAAAAATGAACAGCAGACAGACAAAGATATACCCATCACAAACAAAGCAGGGTAGTTACTTTATCCTTTAGTTTATTAAATAATATTTAGCCCCGTGCCGTGGAGCAACACTGTGCTGCCCTGGTGCCTCGGACAGTAAAGAATTCGCCTGTAATGCAGGAGACACAGGTTCAGTCCCTGGGTTGGGAAGATCCCCTGGAGGAGGAGGTGACTATCCACTCCAGTATCCTTGCCTGGAGAATCCCACGGGCAGAGGAGCATAGTGGGCATAGTACATGGGGTCGCAAAGAGTTAGACACGATTGAGCAGCTAACACACACTAACGGCGTATTCCAGCACATTCTACAGTTTGTGACTGAAGTGGAGAACACCATGGAGCATGAAGAGAACCCCGCAGCAAATCAACCAAACAGAAGGAAGGGCCTGGCAGAGGCCCGAACACAGCTACTGAAAGGTTGGTTCAGGGCCTCCTCGTAATTTTTCTCCCAGATACTTAAGGGCCCGGGAGGAGGAACAGACACCGTCTCCCAGGCTTGTTTACCCCAATAAAAAGATAAAAGCAGAAGAGTGAGTAATTGTCATGCCATGCAAATTGCCTTCTACGGCAGGCTTTTTAAAATTAGGTGTATTATGTCTTACAAATTCATTTTCAATTATTTTGAAATGAGCTTGATCCAGCCATTGCCATAAGCAGAATGTTAAATGCTGCAAACGCGGATGCTCTGATACAACTGCAGTTAGGGGACCCTGTGTTCTGTGCTATGTCTTCATAGTATTGAACCATGCCAGCAGATCATCAGCTAATAGCTAAGGACTGAGACAAGGAGAAAATACAGTGGACACACCACTAAATCGTGAAAACTGTTTATACCAAGTGAGAAACCTGGTCAATCCTAAGTCTCTGAAATGGTCTTTAATGCTGCCAAAAAAGAATAGGCATGGCTAACTGGATTTCCAGTTCAGGCAATTGTTATAATTTGCCAGTTATAAATCACCATTCTATAGCATAAAAATAGTCATTAAAAAGCTTCCAGGTTTTAAAAAAAATCAGCTGATGGAATGACTTATAAAAGCCAACTAAAATGTGAATCGAGATTCCATTAGCATGGGAGAAACAGAGAGGCAGCCCGAACTTGTGTGGATAATGAAGCGCTGCGGCCACTCTTGGTGGTATGATTCTTTTCTGCTCCTAGAATTGTACTTTGGAATGAATTGGAACGGGGTGAAGCAGTTTTTCTAAAAAGCCTTGATGAAGCCTCTACCGATCTAATGGGGGAGAGCTGTTATGAATTCCAATTGTTGATTATTTCACAGAAAGGTAATTATTTAGTCTTTTCAGACCAAGGGAGTATGGGAAGGGAAAGTGGTTGAATGTGAAATTAGAGAACCTCAGCGCTTAAAGTGGCCTCATTTCTCTTAGCTCAGCTCTTTACAAATGGAGTGACTGACCCTCAGGAAGGGGTAGTGGCTTACCCACATTCTAAAACAGAGAATATTGAATACAGTTCAGAATGCTGCCCCCACAACGATGTCTATGTCCTAAGGTCAATGTTTCCTTTACATGATGAAAAGGTTTGCAGATGGGACCAAGTGAAGGATTTTGAGATGGGAGATTATTCTGTATTATCTGAGTGGGCCCTAGATGTAATCACAAAGGTGCTTATAAGAGGGAGACAGGAATGTCAAAGTAAGGAGACGACTTGACAAGGAGATGATGGGACAATGGGAACAGAGGTTGGTGTGATATAGGGAAGAATAGCTCTAGAGCACAGGGGTCCCCAACCTCCAGGTCACAGACCAGTGATACCACCTGTCAGATCAGCAGTGGCATTAGATTAAAAATAAAGTGCACAATAAATGTAATACCCTTGAATCACCCCGAAACCATGCCCACCCCACCCCCAATCTGTAGAAAAAATTGTCTTCCATGAAACCAGACCCTGGTATCTAAAAAGGTTGAAGACCACCATGCTAGAGGAAATTCTGTTTAAACTGAGACTTAAAGAGAAATATACTAGGCAAAGAGGAAAGCTGCACAGAAAATCATTAAAGACAGAGAAGACAGCATGTGGAAAGGCCCAGTTTTTGAAAAGTGTGGGCAAATTCGAGGAACTAAAAGCTGACAGTCAGTATGGCTGGACTGAAAAGAGCAAGGTTTCCACCGAAACAGTGGGGACCGGCTTATGCATAGCTTTCTAGATCAAATTAATCATGATGAGAATTTATGCTAAGGGCAGTGGAAGATCAGTGGAGGGTTTTAAACAGGAGAATATTATTAACAGATCTGCATTCTGAAGTGGTCAGTTTGACACGTGGTTAAGGATAAATTGAAAAGGGTGGGAGAGGAAGCGGGTAAGCCATCCAGAGTGTGACGATGGAGGCTTACTTAAGTAACAGTGATGGCAGTGGGGAGGGAAACAGGCAGACACATCTGAGTGATCTTGAAATGACATAACCAACAGACCTGTGTGACATTTACATGTGGAAAGCTGGGGGGAAAGTGGGATAAGGATACCTTTAAGGTTCCTGGTTGAAACAACCAAACAGAGAATAATGCCACTTCCAAACTGATGGAACGCTTGAAGAAAAGTAAGTTTGGTCCTTTAAAAGAAGAGGACAGGAAGGACAGCTTTGGACTCAATGCATTAAAAACCTCAGTGCCCACCAAGATGGTAACAGATTAATATATTCTGACAGTTTTTACAATGGAATACTCTGCAGCATGTACAAAGGAGGAGCTATAAGAAAAGATAAGAAATGGTCTCCAGTTAAATGAAAAAAAGGGAAAGTACAAAACACAGAATAGAGTGTGGTGCCATTTTTTTTAGTATTATTAACGTGTGTATGTACTTGTTCACTTATTTAAGCATAAAAACAGAAGAAAATAAAAGAAATTACTAACTACTACTATTACTACGGGATGTACTGGAGACACCAGGTGGGAGAAAGACTTACTTTTCATTGTACAGTGCTGTGTTACTTGAATGTTTTAATATGTGTATGAATTGCCTATTTATTGAGATTGAATTTCAAATAAATATATAACTAAATGCAAAGTGCATATCTTCCTGAAAGAATGGAGGCTATAATGCCAAGAAAGTAAACAAAAGACAAAGAAGAGACAATATCAAGCAAATTAGAATTCCTGCCAAAATCTTTTAATAGGATAATACAGGTTATTTTGTGCTGACGAAAGATACCATACAGAATTAATATATAATTATCTTGAAAGGTTACCAAACATCATAGTCTAAAGCACATGAAATTTTAAGTCTTGAAAATATGAAGATAAATTGAAAAAGCTAAAATCACAAGAGGAGTTATAAATTACCTCTTTGAACAGATACAGAATAAAACTACATAAATTAAATTGAATAATAAAATTTAAAGTATTATTTACAGGAAATAATGAACTTTATAATCTACAGTCTATCCATCCCCTTGAAATAAACAAGGAACTTTCACCAAAGTAAAAATTATATAGGATCCATTCCCTTCCCATAATGCAGAAAAATCATCAATTGGTATTTGGAAAGCAATCACTAGGAAATTAAAAATCCATCTCTGAGAGAACATTTAAATTGCAATTACATGTTGTTTAGAAAAATAACAGCAGTGACACAGTAAAAACATTACATAAAGAAATCCAGTAGGGTATGACTAAAATTGTTTTCAGAATATCAATAGCCTTAAATGCTTTCATTATTTAAAAGGAAAAACTAATAACAAAAATGAATAAATTTAGATCAAACTCAAAAAGTTAAATGAAATCAAGAAAAGAAAATCTAAGGCAATATTTATCAAGTTGTTTGTTATTAAATATGCGTGAATCCCCTAGATTCAGATGTAACATACCACACACACACTCACACATTAAAAAGGAATGAGAACGTTCCATCCTTACATAGTCTGTGAAACTTTTACCAGTATACCCTCTCGGTTAAACACCAATATAGGGCCGTCCTGGTGGTCCGGGGTAAAGAATCCTCCTGCCAAGGCAGAGGACACTGGTTTGACCCCTCATCCAGGAGGATCCTACACATCTCGGAGTAACTAAGCCCATATACCACAGCTACTGAGCCCAAGCACCCTGGAGCCTGTGTTCTGCAACAGGAGAAGCCGCTGCAGTGAGAAGTCTGTGCACCGTAACCAGGGAGTAGCCCCCACTCACCGCAACTAGAGAAAAGCCCACACAGCAACAAAGACCCGGCACAGCCAAACACAAAATAAATAAATAAAATTATTTAAAAAATCACCAATGTACATTAGCGTGTTGAAGTTGTGTAAATGTTTACCTTTAAACAAGGGACTGTTTAATTTTGTATAACTTTACTAGCACAATACTGAGATCATCTTTGGTGGGGTAAAGTATAAATTGGGTAATTTTATAAAGACAAATTTGTCAGTATGTATCTGAAGACAAAGAATTTAATTGAAAATTTGACTTCTGGGTAAATATTCTAAAGAAATAATCCTAGAGATGTACAAATACCTACCTAAAAGGATTTTCGAAAGAATTATTTTGATGGTGAACATTAGAAAACTTTGAATGTGCAACATTGGAAGAGCAATGACTAATTTCTGGATCAGTCATTTAGTAACATCCTCAGCAGCATTTATTATAAATTCATGCTGAGGATTTAATTACTGGCAAGTGGGAAAGCAGCTTATAAACACAGTGTATAGAGTCCCAATTTTTTAAAATGCCTTGGCTACTTTCAAAAACAAAACCGCCATGAATAAGATTCAGAGATTTCCAAATATAGTTATCTTTGATACCAGGAGAATGAGCTCCTGGTTCTAACTCTGTTTAGCTACATGACTTGGAAAAATTTATCTTCCCCTCTGGATCTGTCTGTTCATCTGAGGGGGATAACTTAAAGTAGTCCTTCCAGGTCTTAAATACCATGATTCTTTTATTCTATGTCTTCAAAATGATAAAGTCATTTTAGGTACCTACGGTAAATACAGATATAAGTACTTATATTTTGTGAATGCCTAGTTCATGCAAATCACTACTATAAAGTTAACTCAAAGGCTCTGACATGATTATCCTAAAGCTAGGGTATATTAATAATCAATATACACAAATCAGTTTTCATCTTACGGCAAAGGCAGAAAGCAAAGAATGTAAATCCATAAAACCACCTACTGTTTCAGAAATTTTATTTTGCAGATAAAGCCAAGGCCAAACATGAATTCTGTTTATTTCATATCATAGTTTTAATCATATTTGCTTCATCCTTCAACTTTAAGGTTATCTTAGTTTGTGCACGTGTGCTGAGTCACTTGTCATGTCAAGCTCTTTGCAACCCTATGAACTGTAGCCCGCCAGGCTCCTCTGTCCGAGGGATTCTCCAGGCAAGAATACTGGAGTGGTTTCCATTTCCTCCTCCAGGGGATCTTCCCGACCCAGGGATCTAACCTGCATGGCTTATGTCTCCTGCATTGGCAGGCTAGTTCCTTACCACTGGCACCGCCTGGGAAGCCCTATCTTAATTCAGCCAACATCTAATTGTTATAACTTTCCTATGCACATGGTATGTTAATTTAGGGAACTATGCAGCCACCTTTTCCCTTCAAAATGTTTTTTTTTAATTTTCTAAGAATAAGCATTTCCGGACTTTTAATTAAAGCCCCCCAAATGCAAAACATACTCTGATTCTTTCTCTTTTATCCTTTTCCTTTCTTTCCCCTTCATGTCCTTACTTCTTAGCTCAAGTTTCAATTTTCAGTTTCTAGGATCTCAACACTCTACAATGAATAGATCATTTCCCTTTGAATTTGTAAGTGCAAGGTAAATGGCACTGCATTTCAGGCCATGTAGAGATGTAGTTTTCTCCAGGCTGGCTAACTAGGTGTGGGGAACTGGGAGTCAGGACACCTGGCTCCAGTCCCTGCCCTGCAGTATGTGACTGTGTACAAGTCATTTCCCACACCAGATCTCAATGTTCTCACCTGTTACATCACACAAAAAGGAAATGGAGGGGGAGAAAACTTCTTCCAAGAATTGCAAGCTGGGGATGCTTTCAAGAAACAAGCAGGGACTTGCTTGTGGCCCAGAGGTTAAGAATTCACTTCCAGTGTAGGGGGTGTGGGTTCAATCCTTGATTGGGGAAGTAAGGTCCCACATGCCATGGGGTGTGGCCAAAAATTAAATAAATAAATAAAATGAATGACTATGAAATAAAAAAGCCAAGCAGGTAACACAGTGAATGAACTGGCCAGGTGGGTACTGGGACAAAATGGAAGGGTTCATGCCTCATATTCAAGAGCAGCTGTGACTCAGCTTCAGCCCCTAAATCCAGTGCTGTATCTGATTTTTCTCTCCAGAGATGCTAGAAATGTGGGGTTTTATATGAAATCTCCCAATTATTAAATGTTAACTATTAATTCCATATTTAACATGGTACCTCCATCCATGGGGTTTTCCAGGCAAGGATACTCGAGTGGGTTGCCACTTCCTTCTCCAGGGGATCTTCCTGACTCAGGAATTGAACCCAGGTCTCCAGCACTGCAGGCAGACTCTTTACCGTCTGAGCCACCAGGGAAGCCCCCTAACATGGTACAGACAGACACAAACGTCAGCAGCCCGAATTCTTTCTGTAGGACAACAGTTGGCCACTTCTAATCCAGAAGACTATCAAGTCCATGCTAGTAAGAAGATGCCACCTTCACAGACTTGTTCACACTTCATTTCGTCATGTGATGCACAGCTCTTGTCACCATCAGTAACAAATCTGCATGAAGCAACTACTGTCAACAGGGCACGTGCTTGTCACTGGCCAAGCAACACAAGCATAGACCTCCACCCAAGCTCTAATGGACACAAATACCAGAGAAATTTCCTCCTTTAAGTATAACTTGCCTGTCTCCTCCTTTTCAAAAACTTCCCTGTCTCCTGCCTCCATCAAGTCCTAACCCAAGCAGAAGAAATACCTCTCTCTTTTACCTACTTACAGCATGTTACACAAAACCCATTCAGACCTTATTACACCTTATTATAATTCTTTCTTTCAGTATCTACTGTTCTCAATAGACTGTAAGCTCACCGAGGGCAAGAAAGTACCATTTTCCTTTTGTATCCACAGTGTTTCATTTAGGACCTGTCACACTCTTTGCAAACAGATATATTGTCAGAGTAGGACTGCAGAACACACATGGTCTGGGCTGGGTGCCCAGCATCCTTGAGAAATGCAGAGTTCAGAGGAAGCTCCATTCCTCAAGCTGAAAGAAGAAACAGTGGTTTTGTGGAAGAGATACAGGTAAGCAGAGCACACACCCAGAGTCTACAGGAGGCAATCTAAGAACAGAAGCAGGACTCTCCTCTCCTCTCTTGGGCATGACCAACGGCATGGGGTAGGTTTAACCAAGATGCATCCAGGGTCTCCTTTTTCTCCAAAATGCAGGAAAATTGTTATGAACCTCCAATTCTATAGCTTATGGAAACTATGAAGCATTCTTATAACAGCTCAGGAAGTTTTGACCCTCAGGACTACCTCCTCCTCGTTTTTCAGCTTCACGTGCACTTTGAATGTTAATCACCACTAGGACCCAGACACGAGGCCAGATCCTTCTCTGTTATCTACAAACACATCCCTCCTCCATCCACATGACCACAAATGCCTCACGCAAGGCTCAAGTCAACGTGACCAAACTTGCTCAGGCTCTGGAAGGGAGACAGATGAACTGGTCATATGACAGCGACAGAAACCATCCAGGTCCCACGAGGAGCTTCCTCACCATCACCTCCTCCTCTGAGAGGCTTTGTTTTTCTGCAGCAAGTCAAGCCCTTTCGTGCACAAAAGCCACATCTAACTGCAACAATATTCTCCACTGTGCACCCAGCCTCCTGCCACTCAGAACCAGGACCCAGTACTTCCATTCCCTTTTTTCACCTCTGTTCCCTTTTGTGGCTCAGGCCCCTGCCAGCTTCCATGGCACATGGGATCTAGTCTCAGCCCTGGGCCATGCCACAGACTGTTTCAAACAAAGACAGCTTCCTTCATAGGAAGGTTTCTGCTACTGGCATCGCCTCACACTGAGTCAGAGCCTACAGGAAATCTGACTCCTGGTCCCGGCAAGTGTCCATCCAGCAAGCAGTCAGTATAGTCCTCACCTTGTAACGTTTAGGATGGCAAAGTCAACCATGAGTTCACGGTCAACTGGCCAGAACACAAATTATAGAAGTCAGGGTCTCTCTCTTTGATTTTCCAGAGCTGTTCAGGGGGGTGACTGGGAGGCTATGAAGTCACCTCTTTTCTCGGTTCTTTTCATTTTCTTGAGACCAGATTGGAAGAAAGGGATGAGGTTTTCTAAGACAGATTCAAAGGAGGGAAAACTTGAGGGACCTCAAAATAAATTCAGCATATCTTTTGGCCTTCCTGTGGGAATGAACATGAAATCTAAAATTCCTACCTGATCAAGAAAGCATCTTTTCAACCCAGGTCCAAATTGGACCCAGGGGCAGCCCCTAGAGGCTAGGAGGCAAGCGTGAGGGCCTCACTTTGCACTTGACTCTGAGCAAGGGCTCCTTCCTTCAGGGGCTCATATAGAAACAGAAACATCTGCATTAGCCACTGCAGTTCCTTTTAGTTTTAATCCATTTTCTAAGCTAATGCAGTGTTTTCAATATGATCCCACAGGGTCTTGGCATGGGAAGGGCCATGATGTCATATTCCAAGTATTCATTATGATTCTAATATGGGAGGGGAAATGGCCAATTCTTTTCTGGCTCCGTGTGTGATGGCAGTATGCACATTCTCTATCCCTTTAGGAGTAAATCAAGATGAAAAAGACCTATAATTTCCCCAAGAGGGCTGCAGCAGACAGCCCACATAAATTAGGAGTTGCTTCCTTGGAGGATATATAAACTTGGTAATTATTTTTAGGAGTAGATAACAGTGATCAAAGTCAAGAGCTCTATTGATAGAAAAGAGGGAAAGAGAGGCAGATAAAGCGACAGCGTTATAAGGCAATGGAATCCATCTCGGGAATTTTGATTCCTGGATGTATTTATTAGAAGTGAGGTTAGGAGACAGCCGGGAGCCAGAGGAAGGGAGAAGCATGAATATCTTCCGTGTGGGCTGGTTCACTAATGGGTCCCCAGAGTCACAGACACTTCGTTCTGGAAGAAACTGAGGCCCAGGGACAGGAGGTAACTTGGCTGCATCTCTCTAGTGAGTTTTGCCAGAAGAAGGATGAGGAAATGTGTCTTCCAGTCTTCAGTTCCTAGCGGTCGGCTGTTGACCTTCACTCGAGCCCTCAGAGCTGTGTGTTTCAGAAGTACAAGCCAGTGTGGTCTGCCTACGTCATTTTTGCTGTTTAGTTGCTCAGTCGTGTCCCACTCTCTGTTGACACTGTGGATTATAGCCCGCCAGGCTCCTCTGTCCATGGGACTCTCCAGGCAGGAACACTGGAGTGGGTTGCCATGCCCTCCTCCAGGGGATCTCCCCCCCCCCCCCCC
>SJXQ01008463.1:253930-288711 GCA_006408695.1 Aepyceros melampus
TCCCCCCCCCCCCCCCCGCAAGAGGTTGAACCCACATCCCTTAGGTCTCCTGCTTGACACATAGCTTCTTCACTACTAGAGCCACCTGGGAAGCCGACCAAAACTTCTACTTAAGCTCTCTTCTTACTACCATTCCTTCAAATAAAGTAATTTGGTACCCTTCCCCACAAAAAAAAAAAAAAAGAAGAAGAAGAAGAAGAATCTTAGAGTGGTTTGCCATTTCCTTCTCCAGGGACTCTTCCTGACCTAGGGCTTGAACCCTTGTCTCTTACATTGGCAGGCAGATTCTTTACTGCTGAGCCACTAGGGAAGCCCAAAGTTGTTTTTACTGTAACTTGGACTCCAGCTTTTTGCCACTCCTTAAAACAAGCCTGGGAGGGAATTTCCCCTCAGGAGTCATGAGGGATGTAGGGGTGGGAAGACTTTCAGGATGCAGGATCAGAAGGCCAGGATGCTAGCTCAGAGCCCCCTGCCCTTTGTTCAGGGAGACTGGGTTTCCTTGTCAAGATGAACAAGTCTAGCCTGGCTCACAGAGTCCAGTGCAATCAAGCCAGTGAAGAAGGGAGAAGCGCTCATTGACTGTAAAGTGTAAATGCATTCTGCAGTATTGACAGTGTGACTCTTAGGATTAACAGCCCGATGGGGGAGGTCTTCCAGATGAGTGTGGGAGGCATCGCCTAGGGCTTTGTGGTCATTTGTGCTTGCCGCTTGGAAACCAAGAGATGTCGGAGATCCAGACATCAAACCCTACCCAAGAAGGGACACAAAGGACCTGGGAGCCCAGATGGATGGGTAGGCAGGCTGGAACAGTATTCTCAGATGATACAGAACCTCCACAGCCAGCTTCAGGGCATGTCAACCTCCAGACACCAGACACACAGCGGGAACACAGCTCACTTGATTTCAAAAGCATCACAAAAAGCAAAAATCACACAGCGTTGACTTTTATCTCCAAAGTCCCAACTCAGTGGGTCTTAATCGTCCAATTTCTTTTTTAGGGTTGGAACAGGGTGGGGTCTTCTTAGTGGGAGCCTGTTGAAATAGTTAGCTGGTGTTTCAGCCCATATTGTCCCAAAAGTATAGAGGCACACCCAGAGAACTGAGAGGATCTCACTCTGAGGCCCTGGAGACTGGCTGGGCTGAGCAGGGAGATGGGCCATATTTCTCATCCCATGGGACTCAGGATGAGCTCACTGACGAGGAGGATGAGCTCACTGAAGAGGAGGATGAGCAACGATCCCTCTACCACTTAGATGGCTCCCTTTCTCTCCCTGCCCCGTTCTCGTGTTTACAATTAAATTAGCCCATGTGATGTGACTCCTCTGAACAAGGGTTGGACCACTCTTACTACAGAGGTCATTCCCCTCAACTGTGTTTACCACTGAGGTTCCCTCAAGCCCCCAAATGTGTGCCATGATGGGCTTAATCAGTGGTGTCAGGCATGGTCAACTGATCACAAGCCGGGGGTGCTCCAAAGAGCCAGCTGGGATGCGTGTGCCTCCAGACCCTGCAGGAGTATCAAACTCTCAGCACAGGACCAGGAGGAACATATTGGAAACGAAGGGCCCCATAGAGTCCCTTCTCTTGTTTCCTTGATCTGTGGACATGAGCTTCTCAGTTCAGTTCAGTTCAGTCACTCAGTTGTGTCCAACTCTTTGCGACCCCATGAATCGCAGTACGCCAGGCCTCCCTGTCCATCACCAATTCCCAGAGTTTACTCAAACTCATGTCCATAGAGTCAGTGATGCCATCCAGCCATCTCATCCTCTGTCGTCCCCTTCTCCTCCTGCCCTCAACCCTCTCAGCATCAGGGTCTTTTCCAATGAGTTAACTCTTCGTATGAGGTGGCCAAAGTATTGGGGTTTCAGCTTCAGCATCAATTCTTCCAATGAACACCCAGGACTGATCTCCTTTTGAATGGACTGGTTGGATCTCCTTGCAGTCCAAGGGACTCTCAAGAGTCTTCTCCAACATCACACTTCAAAAGCATCAATTCTTTGGCGCTCAGCTTTCTTCACAGTCCAACTCTCACATCCATACATGACTACTGGAAAAACCATAGCCTTGACTAGACGGACCTTTGTTGGCAAAGTAATGTCTCTGTTTTTGAATATGCTATCTAGGTTGATCATAACTTTCCTTCCAAGGAGTAAGGGTCTTTTAATTTCATGGCTGCAGTCACCATCGCAGTGATTTTGGAACCCAAAAAAATAAAGTCTGACACTGTTTCCACTATTCCCCCATCTATTTCCCATGAAATGATGGGACCAGATGCCATGATCTTTGTTTTCTGAATGTTGAGCTTTAAGCCAACTTTTCCACTCTCCTCTTTCACTTTCATCAAGAGAGCTGTCTAGCCTAGGGTAATTCCTCTCCTTTCTGTGCTTAAGAATGTCTGACTCTCTGCGACCCCTTGGACTGTAGCCCACAAGGCTCCTCTGTCCATGACACTCTCCAGGCAAGAATACTAGAGTGGGTTACCGTTTTCTTCTCCAGGAGATCTTCCCAACCCAAGTCTCTTGTGACAAGTCTCCTACATTGGCAAGCAGATTCTTTACCATGGTGCCACTTGGGAGGCCTGGGGAAGCCCCCTAAAGTAGTGGATGCTAATACATATTCTTCACATTTTAAGAATATTCAACATGTAAACTATACATTAAAAAAAATACATGTGCCTTGTCATTCATTCAATAAACATGATTTGTTTGGAAACAGGTCACAAAAGTTTGATTTACCAGAAGTCTATACCTATTTCCTGCCTATTTATTTCAGTCTTAAATCTGACTTTATATTAAAAGCAATATTTTAAGAATTTATTTCATAAGATTAATCCCAAGAGTTACTGGGTAGCTTTCAAACTATTTCACCTCTTATAAATATATATCCCCAGAAAGTCTTGACCAATGGTTCCTTGCCTCACACTTATCTGGGGTGCTCCTACCTAAGAACTAATGAGTAAAAATCTTGCAGAAACTTTTCAAAAATTTTTCCAGGTGATAATATGCAGCCTAGTGTAGAAACCTCCTTTCTGGGGTCTGTAAATTGCAAAACTTGGACTAGATGAGCTCTGATCATCCCTACTATTCTACCTGGAGCAACAATATATTGTTATATACTGTAACTAAGACAATTTCTAAAAGAGACTCAACATGATCAACATATTCATTTGTAGCAACATAGTGCTACATTCTGCAATTAAAAATTTTTTTTAATTTGTTTTTGGCTGTGCTGGGTCTTTGTTGCTGGGCAGGCTTTTCTCTAGTCTCAGGGAGCGGAGGCTGCTCTCTAGTTGCAGTGTGAGGGTTTCTCATTGTGGTGGCTTCTCTTGTTGTAGAGCACAGACTCTAGGACGCATGTATCTCAGTAGCTGTGGCACGTGGGCTCAGTGATTGTGGTTCCTGGGCTGTGGAGCACAGGCTCAGTAGTTGTGGCACACAGATCTAGGTGCTCTGCCTGCCTGCTAAGTCACTTCACTGTGCCCAATTCTTTGCAACCCTATGGACTGTAGCCCACCAGGCTCCTCAATCCATGGGATCTCCCAGTCAAGAATGTTGGAGTGGGTTGCCATGCCCTCCTCCAGGAAATCTTCCCAACCCAGGGATCAAACCCAAGTCTATTACATCTCCCGCGTAGACAGGCAGATTCTTTACCACTAGACCACCTGGGATGCCCCCTTCTTACATCAGCCCTCTCCTATCCAATTGTGAGACCCCAAGCTTGGATCCAGACAGTTTCACAGGAAAGTCACCCACAACGCCAAGCCGTGAGTTGCCATCGGTCTGAAAAGCCCACAAAGCATCAGGCTCACAGTAGAGAAACTGCAATTTCTGTGGCTTGCCCATCAGCCAGCAGACACAATGGATCATTTTTCCTCAGTCTTGATAAAGGTCAAAGTAAAAATCGTGTTAATTTTTTAAAATCTAAGTCTGAAATAAATCAGCAACAGCTGACTTCCTCGGCCTAGGCACAAACCTGCAGTCATGAAACATGAAAAAAAAAAGTCATTGAGCTGGAAATTTTTTTTATGGTTTCCTATGAAATATCATGTTACCTCCTCATGTTCTGGAGTTTTCTCAGCATTCGCTGGAAGAAACCCCCATCAGATAACGGGCAAGGAGTAAGGAGCTGTGGCTGAAATTCCAAGCCTTTTCTAAACCCTGAGTGAGCTCAGGGCACTGTTCTCTTAGAGTTCTTTAAGGTCAAGGGTATTTGTTTGCGGACAGGAGTGCCTGCTGAGAACATGCTACAAACAAGCAGGAGTTTCCACTCACTGTTCTTTGTAAAAAATCACCATGTTGCCTGGCTCTGTGAGATATAACCAGGTGTTCCTTCTGAATAATTAGGTCACATGCTCATTCCTTTTTTTTATATAGTACTTTATTATTTTTTTAATGTATTTATATATTTTTGGCTGTGCTGGGTCTTTGTCGCTGCTCTGGCTTTTCTCTAGTTGTGTCGAGTGGGGGCAATTTTCTAGTTGCAGTGCACGGCCTTTCCCTGCTGTGGTGTCTCTCGTTGCAGAGCATGGGCTCTGCGGTGCGTGAGCTCAGTAGTTAGGGCGCACCGGCTTAGTTGTCCCGTGGCATGTGGGATCTTCCTGGACCAGGGATGGAACCCGAGTCCCCAGCATCGGCAGGCTGATTCTTAACCACTGGACCACCAGAGAAGTTACATATGCCATTCGTTAATGGAGGGTTACGTGTGGAGATTTGGGGCCAAAATAGAAGGGACACAGAAAAAACCTAGGTCTTTATAAACAAAGATAAATAACAAATAGGATTTTCTTTTTTAAAGATACTTTATATGATTTATTTAATTATTAAATGCAGAATTATATTCGCATTGTAGATAGTATATCTTATTTTACAAATGTTGCAACAGACTCTGAAAAGTTAAGGAAATTTCTACAATCTCATTCAGATAATAATTAATGGAGACAGATTTTTGAAAAAGTTTATTTTATTCCTAATACTCAAGTCTTGTTACACTGAAGTAAAACCATGAGTGAGGTTTAATTGTTAACGTTCTGTTTTATTGAGGCTCAAGAAAAGAAGTAGCAATTTGGAGGATACTGATTTCTTGATTCTTCATAAAATCATCACTGAAATTTTTTGTTATCTTTTAATTGTCCCTATATGGAAACTAATAAAATAAATCAGTTCCTAATTTGAAGATTTTTTAAAAGCCTTTTCTCATTTTATTGCGCTTACTATGAATGCTCTCTCTTATTCTCTCCCCTGTTTATAGAATTCCTAATGTTTCACATACTAGAGGGACAAATTTTGCACTATATTAAATACTTTTATTTATGTGAAGCACTTTTATCCATCTTATTTTATTTGATCCTCAGAAGATACAGTCATTGCCCCACTGTACACCCGCTGAGGCTCAGAGAAGGTAAAGAAATCACCCAGGGTAGCATAGAGACTGATAGAGTCAGGATTAAGAGGAGGCTGGACTGCCTTCTGTGTCAAATCCCAAAAACACTGGGTAGATTCTCCTGTATGTTTATGCCTTCCATCCAGTGTCGAGTAGGTTCTGCCCATGTTAAACACGCTATTCCGGTGTCCTGAGGCAGAGGTGAATTTACCAAGGTTAGGCTTGACTTAGCGACTGCATCCTTCGAGGAGCTCTCGCTGGCTCCCAGGACGGCTGCGGCCTGCAGCGCGGGCGCGGCCGCCAGGTGCAGTGGGCCCACTGAGGGTAACCGCGCCATGCCCGCCGGCAGCCCGCCGTACAGTTTCCTGCAGCACGTGATTCCATTCAGATTCCCTGTAAACAACTCTATTTTAAGAGCAGAGAGTGGCTATTATTAACTTCGATTGCTATGTCCAGAAATGGAAGCAAAATGCAGAGGAAAAACAGCAGCGTGCGGTTTAATCGTTTCCATATTAATTTTCCACGATTATCCACCAGCATTTGATCTATCCTTGACCTTCTCTCAGACTAAACTAGAAAACGGCCTTCCAGGGCAGCATCTGTCAGGGGCACATACACAGCTGGGGCTCTATCCTGGCTGGTGGCTGTTGCCACCCACTGCCTAGCTCTGTTTCAGGTGTTAAAAACATTCTACCCACCCACTGCTTCAGCACAACCCAGCAGAGAGCTTGGGAGATTTGCTCTCTCCTTGGATGTGGCCTTCCAAGTGTTCCCCTGCTGAGGACCTGTGCATATACACATACAAACACACACATACACACACTTCAAAGAAGTGGGGCTGGAATATCTGAAAGGTCATCTAACACAAAACTAGGACCCCATTTTTCCCCCAGGATGAGGGTTGAACTTGGAATGGGAGGAGTGAATCACTTTTAAAGAGACCTGGACAGACGTTTTTCCATCTGTTTCCACCAAGCTGGAAAGCCTTTAGTTAGCCAAGCTTTTGATTGACAGCTGCCCATAGGTGAGTATTATATTTCATAGAATGTAAATGTTAGCAGGTGAAATAAATATCATTATTTTGTGTATCAGTTTGAGGGAAAAAAATCACTCCCAATTGATCTATGACTTGCCCTCAATTTTAAGATATATTCTAGCATCAGAAATGTGGAAATGTGAAAAAGAAAAAGGTCTTGGAAATGATAGAATAGTCTGTGTTTATTTTCTGGATGAGTGGAGAGAAAGGAGGCTCAGAGAGGGTGTCTGGTTTACTCGAGGTCACACAGTTTGTCTGGTATGCAAGGCCAATTATTACCTCTGACTCCAAAGTCAAGATTCTTTCTCAAAACACTTCTGTGTTCTACCCACCGAATTCAACCTTTCAGACAAGCAAATTCCTGTAGCATGGATTCAAGAATAAATCTAACTAGTTCTGGGATCATTTTGATGATTATTAGTGTGTGTTATCTTTCTCATCAATTGCTTAGAGGCATGTGGCATATGACTGTAACTTGATAGGCTAAACTAGCCCACTAGATACTGGAGATGAAAATGCAGGCAGAAGAAAAACAGCTTACCCCGGTATACACATACTGTATTTTTTCCCATGGCTATGCAAATTACCCCACAAAATTATAAAGAAGCTGCAGCTGAGGTCCAGGAAACTAAGAAAATAAATAGGTAGTCATTGAAAGAGTGTTTCTGTTCAATAGAAAAAATAAGTCCTTGACCCATTTATTCCCTTATCCATCCATTTATTTATTATTCATTATAAAAATATTTATTAAGCTTCTACTTTGGGCCAGACTGGGACAAGTGAGATAATAGAAGCAATTTAGACGGGACCTCCAAGATGGAGAAATAGAGAAATAAGAAGCACTACTGAATAGAGCGATTATTATGATGTATAAAATGTATGCAAATACAAAAAGAGGTATTTATCTTATCCTGGGGAAGTAGGAAGGGCAGGAAGATTCTCTGGAGGTAGTGATCTTGTAGTTGAAACTGCAAGTGAGAGTAACTCCTACTGTCACAGCTAAAAGATCAGGAGAAGTTAAAGTGTTCCAGGCAGAGCCTGTGTATTCAGTCGTGTCTGACTTTTTTGACCCCATGGACTATAAGCCCACCAAGCTACTCTGTCCATGGAATTTCCCAGGCAAGAATACTGGAGTGGTTTCCATTCCCTCATTCAGAATATCTTCCCAACCCAGGGATTGAACCTGTAGCTCCTGCAGCTCCTGCATTGATAAACGGGTTCTTTATCACTGAGCCACCTGGGAAGCCTGTTCCAGGCAGAGAGAACCGCAAACCATTGATTGGGGGAGGTTGACAGGAGCTGAGATACCTTGCAACTTCATATTTTCATTTAAATATAAGAAACCTGGGACTTCCTGGTGGTCCAGTCGTTAAGAATTTGCGCCTCTATTGCATGGGTTCAATCCCTGGTCGGGGAATGAAGATCCCAAAATCCTGAATGCTGCCCTGTACAGTCAAAAAATAAGTAAGCAAAAATAAATGATAGAAAACCTGAGGTTTGGAGCAGACATGTCCCTGCACATAATCAGAAAAGCTAGACCCTAACTACTAAATTCAACTTTCTTGACTCACCCTCCAGGGTTTACACACCAAGCTTCCACACAACCAGAGTGACTAGTTGGCTGATTCCTTCTGATTCACGCATTCTTACTTACATTCAACCATTTATAGATGACCTCTATGTGTTTTAGATGATAAAAACATGAGTCTTTCAGAGACTGTGTGTTCAAGGACTTTGTACCAAGTTATTATAATAAAAGGTAGAAATTGCTAAGTGTAAAAAGAAGGATGGAACACTCATGCTTGTGAGGATGAGAGGCAACCAGAACCCTCATTCATGGTGAGTGAGACTGCAATATGGTGCAGCTGCTTTGTTTTTGCTTTTGTTTTTTTAACTTTTTATTTTGTATTGGAACTTCCCAGATGGTGCTAGTGATAAAGAATCCACCTGCCAAAGCAGGAGATGGGGAGTTGGATCCCTGTGTAGACACCCTGGAGGAGGAAATGGCAACCCACTCCAGTATTCTTGCCTGGAGAATCCCATGGACGGAGGAGCCTGGTGGGTTACAGTCCATGGGGTCTCAAAGAGTCAGACACAACTAAAGTGACTGAGCACGCTGGGAAGGTCTCATTTGTGCTTCTTGGGGTACAGTACAGTCCCTCCATACCCCTTGAGTAATGGAAGCAGAGAAAAGTAAGCCCTGAGCCCAGGGCAGATGCTGTGGCTACCAGACCCTGCAGAGAGAGTGGGAGACCATACACTGCTGCTTCTCAGACGGACGGGAGGACATCAGCCAATTAGGAAGAAGGATCTCGAGCCACTTCATTCTCATCACAGCAAATGGAGCCCAAGTTTTAACTCCCTGGGAACCTTTCAGGAGAGAGCCTGGCATAATTTCTTATTTAGGAAAGGTTTGAAGAGATTTGTGCTGGAGTATTTAATCCTAAACACTGGAACTGTCCCAGCAGTGGGTATAGATTAGGGGACAGTTGACTTCACACACTGATATTCAAAATAGAAAGTCTCTATTCTTTCAGAGTGGCAGGGAAAAGGGTGAGTGACAGCAACCACAGCTGTGCGGAGGCACAGATCTCACTCCCTCAGAACCTTCAGCAGTTTCCATAGCTCTTGGCAAACTGGCTTCCGGCTTGATGGAGGACTCCCCTGAGCCCCCTGAATACCCAGGACTTTGCAAAATCAACCACAGTCTTGCTTGCTTTCAAGAAGGAGCTCTATCACCTCTCTCTCTGGCCATCACTCTCTCTCTGTTACCTTTTCTGTTCTATCTCACTGACTTTTCATGCCACACGCTAGGAATGTTTGCACTTGGCAGGGAGCCCACAGTCATAAAACCCAAGAAGGGTTGTTTATAAGAATTCTGCCATTAGAGTAAGTTCAGTAGAATGTTTCCATTGAAAGTAAGCAAGAAGCATCAGGTAATCCATCACCAATTTATATTTTCCATTGAGAGGACAGCATTTATTGTGCTCTGAGAATAGCCAATGCTCCCTCTCAGTGTTTTGCCAAGTCAAATACCTGGCCGGTGGTGAATGTTAGACAACCCTGAGAGGAAGCGAATGCATAAATCAGGTCTTGGGGGTTTGTAGACAACACACAGAGAGTCACAGGAGATGCCCACAGAACCTGGAAAGAAGGTGAATCCTGATAGCCAAAGTTAGAACTGACTCATCGTGCTTTATATTTAGTCTCAAACAGAAGCAATTCACTGCAAGAGGCAGTTTGGAAGGTGGCATAGAGGAGATCTAGGGAAACCCAAGTCCAAGCAGTGATCACAGAGGGTGATGCCAAGGATACAGGGCTGGAGGAGTGATTGACAGCAAGGGAGGCTCGTGGTGTGTCCCACCTATAGGAATGAAGTGAAATTGCTCAGTCGTGTCCGACTCTTTGTGACCCCATGGACTGTAGCCTATCAGGCTCCTCCGTCTATGGGATTTTCCAGGCAAGAGTGCTGGAGTGGATTGCAATTTCCTTCTCCAGGGGATCTTCCTGACCCAGGAATCAAACCCGGGTCTCCCACATTGCAGGTAGATGCTTTACCGTCTGAGCCACCACAAAGAGGAGATTAGAGAGCACTAAGACAAGGGGACCCAAAGATCAGGGTGTGGGTGAGTCCAGGAGTACCAGTCCTAGCTTCTGGGTTGGCAAACCAGTGGATGAGAATCCAGTTACAGAAACCCAGCCAAGTAATGTATCCCATTCTTGGTACATGTCCAGGCAGCCAGAGTGCCCAGTCTCATCCGTTTTTCTTCTCTGTTTCATCTCTGTGAGGAGTTAAAGGCTTTCATTTTTCACTCTGTGAACTGATAAATATTCACAACCTAAAGGCTGAGAAAGAAAAGTGCAAGGGTTAGTCACTCAGTAGTGCCCGACTCTTTACAATCCCATGAACTGGACTGTAGACCACCAGACCCGTCTCCCCTTGGAATTCTCCAGGCAAGAATTCTGGAGCAGATTGCTGTTTCCTTCTCCAGGGGATTTTCCCGACCCAGGGATCAAATCAGCATCTCTTTCATCTCCTGCATTGGCAGGCAGGGCCTTTCATCGCTGCGCCACATGGGAAGCCCTTTTGGTGACATATCTGCCACCTTTCATTTGCCTTGGATATTTGAGCTATTTTTGTGTAACAAGCAACTGCAAAAATCTCAGCAGCAGAAAAAAGTGCATTTATTTAACTCACACAACTGAGGATCAACAGGAAGTCAGCTGTTGAAGGTTGATCTCAGATGGGTGAATCTCCCAGTCTAGGGAAACTCCCACACACAACTGCGGATCAGCTGGGGACTGACTGATGTGGGCTTGGCTGGGGGTGTCAGGCTGGTGTCGCGGTGCTCCACATGTCTGTTGTCCTCCTCCTGGGACCAACGGGCCCGCCCAGCACGTTCTTTCCAGAGCGAAAGGACAAATGCCATAGTGCAATCCCAAGTGCATTGGACATTTTAAACTTTTGGTATAGCTAGCCCGCTATCATCCCAAAGGCCAAGGAAAGTGACTGCCACACCCAGTGTTGGAGGGTAGAAAAGTGCACTTCATCCATGGAGGGTGGAGGAAGGGGACAACAGTGAGAGAAATATATATTTCTGAACTACAATCCCCCGGCCCTTAGGTTTTAAAACGTTCATAAACAATGAGGAATGAAAAGAAAGATCCAGAAGGCAAGAACAAAGGTAGGTCTGATTCCATTGCTACCACAGGTACTCCAACTTCTCCTCCGAGAGAACAGGTGACAGAAGTCAGATGTGAATACTTACTTTTTTCTTCCCATAACTGAGACCACATGACCCCCATGTGCACATATAGCTTTGCCCTCAAGAGAGACTTTAAAAGCTAACCTCACTTTCCCTACTCGAATATCCGTGGCAATTCTATGATGCAAACTGCTCAGCTGTCACCATCCGAATAGTTGGCCCATTTCCCAGAAATAATTATTCTTTAAGTGTGGTGTGGGGATGCATTTTTAAAATCAATTAAAGGTCAAGTATGAATAGAAACCATAAGGACTTGAGACCAGGGTAACATAGTGATCAGTGCTAGAGAAGTACTTCCACACACTTGCTTGGATCAGAATACTTAATGGTGATAAAGTATAGAAGTAGGTATGTCAAATGACATTACTCAACTCGCAATGAAACAAGAGTCTCCATGGATTAAAAGTGGAACAGAAGCATAAGATACTGAACAGAAATGGAGAAGCTGTTGGGCTTCAAATCCAAGAGATGATAGCAGTAAAAATGAATGAATATATGGGACTTCTCTGGTAGTCTAGCAGTTAAGAATCCACCTTCCAGTGCAGGGGGTGGGAGTTCAGTCCCTCATGAGGGAACTAAGATCCCACAAGCTTCATGGCAACAGCCCACACTCTGCAGCTACACAGCCTGTGCACCATAACTATGATACAGACGCAGCAGTGAGGAGCCCAGTGCTGCCAAACAAACCAATAAATATTTTTTAGAAATGAATGAATATGTGTGTCAACATGAATGAGTCGTAAAAATATAATGATATGTGAAAGAAGTCAGACACAAAAGTATATGAATGGTAATAATCCAGTATAAAATGAAGTTCAAAAGCAGGTAAGACTTATCTGTGGAAATCAGGATCATGGTTTGCTATTGTTGTTTAGTGGCTAAGTCATGCCCAACTCTTTTGTGACCCCATAGACTGTAGCCTTCCAGGCTCTTCTGCCATAGGATTCCCCAGGCAGGAATACTGGAGTGGGTTGCCATTCCCTTCTCCAGGGGATCTTCCCGACCCAGGGACTGAATCCACATCTCCTTCATTGCAGGCAGATTCTTTACCACTGTGCTACCTAGGAAGCCCTAAAATCATGGTTACCTTGGAGAAAAGTGGAGAAAATAGTGGCTGTTGGAGACATAAGAATGATTTCTTGAATGCTATTAAAGTTCTATAGTGCTTAGTTGTTCAGTCGTGTCTGACTCTTTACAACCCCATGGACTGTAGCCCACCAGGCTCCTCTGTCCATGGGATTCTCCAGGCAAGAATACTAGTGTGGGTTGCCACTTCCTGCTCCAGGGGATCTTCCCAACCCAGGGATCCAACCGACTTCTCCTATGTCAACTGCACTGTTGGCAGATTCTTTATCTGCTGAGCCATCGGGGAAGCCTCCTGGGTGGTGGTTACACAGGAATGCTCACTTCATAAAAATTAATTTGTTGTGTACTGAGGATTTGTCCAATACACTATAGCACATTATGCGTCCATCAAAAAGTCCACCAAAAATTATTAAATTGTATGCAACCTAGATGTCCATCAGCAGATGAATGGATAAGAAAGCTGTGGTACATATACACAATGGAGTATTACTCAGCCATTAAAAAGAATACATTTGAATCAGTTCTAATGAGGTGGATGAAGCTGAAGCCGATTATACAGAGTGAAGTAAGCCAGAAAGAAAAACACCATACAGTATACTTACACATATATATGGAATTTAGAAAGATGGTAATGATAAACCTGTATGCAAGACAGCAAAAGAGACACAGATGTATAGAACAGCCTTTTGGACTCTGTGGGAGAGGGAGAGGGTGGGATGATTTGGGAGAGTGGCAGTGTAACATGTATGATATCATAAGTGAAACAAATCGCCGGTCTAGGTTCGATGCAGGATGCAGGATGCTTGGGACTGATGCACAGGGATAATCCAGAGAGAAGGTGTGGGGCGGGAGGGGGGAGGTGGGGGTCGGGATTGGGACTTCATGTACACTCGTGTCTGATTCATGTCAGTGTATAGCAAAACGAATACAATATTGTAAAGCAAAACAAACTAAAAAATAAAAATTAATTAAAGAAAAAAAATTGTAACCATTCTGCTTCTAGCAATTATGAACCATGTTATTTCAGGTTGCTTAACTTGTCTGCTGAACAATATTTATTTTTAAATCTCAATGCATCAGAGACCTCCCAAGGCAGAGGCTAAGAGTAAGCTCTGTCTGAATTTGGCACTGCACTCCATTGGTGTCAGGAAAGTGGTTAAAGAAAACATTGAGTTCTATTATAGTTTAGTAAGTCAGGATTCCATGCTGTGCATGCTAGAATAACAACAAAAAGTATAATAAACTGATTGAATAGTCCAGTCAAGAGACAAAGATTTAGAGGCAATATCAGTTGCATTTCACAGATTTGGATTCTCATTTGTGTAAGGGGAAAAAATGGTAGAGGGCAGCAGGGAGACTCTAGTTCAAAACACCCTATTTATACTTGAGAGTTGCTAAGTGAAAAGATAGTCAATGTTCTTACCACAAAAAATGAAAATAATTATGTGAGATGATGAGGGTGTTAACGAACTTTACTGTGGTAATCATTTCACAATATACACGTCACTGACACCTTGAGTTTATACAATGTTCTTTATCCACTATATCTAAATAAAGTTAGAGGTGGATAAAGCAGTAGAGATGGGAATCTAATTCAAAATTGCCAAATATTGTAGGTCATAAAAAGGTGAGAAGCCCATATGAATGGGTAGATGGATGGGTGGATGGATGGTGGATGGATGCATAGATAAAAAACAGTTACAGATAAAACTAAAAATTTTCCATTCATAAAATGATGCACTGAGGACTGTACAGAGGGAAGCTTGCAAAGCATGTACTTGCAAAGCATGAGGATCCAAGAGTTTAGAATCTTGAGAACTAAAGATTCGACCACAGGTTACACCATCATTGCTTGTTGGTACCTCAGAACCATTTTTACTGAGCAGTTTGTTGGTTTAATAGGACTTTCTTCAAGCACTAATGAAAAATAGCCTCTGGAGACATTTCATTGATAAGTACAAGAAGAACAACAGTGTTTTCTTTTATTCAGAATGAACTAGGCGGGGGGACGTAAGGAGAAATGACTTCAGAAAGTATTACAAAGTAAAAACTGAAATTACATGATCAGGTATCGTGTAGGAAGCATAATTCATGACTTCTGTGAAAATGAATGGAATTCAACATGTGGCACCAGCCACCCTTCTTTTCCAGGAAACAGCATGAATACTCTGGTCCTTCATGTGTCAACATTGCAGACATTTCCACACATGCTACAGCACAGAAACATGGAGAGCCTGTTCCTCTAAAATCGTTTAGCACAACAGGTGCTCACATGCGAGCAATATTATAAAACATGAAGTTTAGCATTGTGATAAATCTATCAGAACAGGCTTAACAATGACCACAGACTTTTATCTGTCCAAGCTCAAATTATTTGGACATGTTTGTGAAATATTCATGGTTCTTTTCAAAGTGCTTACAATTCTTAACCAGATTTGTGTTAAAGAAAAAAAAATGTAGCCCTTGAGTCTCTCATCTTCCCATTTACCCCCAACTCATGCAGGATCATAGCCCACGGTGAAGTCTACCCATCTACCCCCACAAACATCATAAACACATTTGCACAGGGATTTCCCTGGTGGTCCAATGGTTAAAAGTCTGCCTCACAATGTAAGGAATACGAGTTTGATCTTGGATGGGAACTAAGATCCTACATGCTACAGGGCAGCTAAGCCCGTGCACCAAACTACGGAGTCCGCACACTCTGGAGGTGGTGTGCCACAACTAAGACTCAACAGAGGCAAGTAAATAAATATTTAAAAATAAGTAAATAAACACATTTACACACCCAACATGCCCATTCATTTTGGAAGAACCTGGGAAGGTTCTCGAACATATTTGCAAATTCCATGTGTTATCACGTGGCAGCTGCAGTTTCAGCCCTCTTGTCCTGTATCTGTCTTTCCTCTTGAGTATGTCCAGGCAAACCCAGTACCTACGAAGAAGAACCCTGTCTCTAATTATGTTGTGCTTCCTTATCTGTTTATGCCCCCAAATGTCTTGCAGAGCTTTGTCTGAGCCAGCACGCTCAGATTTTAAGACTGGCCCGCTACCTTCCTCACTAGCACTCAGCTGAATGAACTGGGAGCCAAGTCTAAATAAAGCAGGCTTGACTCAGAATGGCCCTTCCTCACTGGTAAGTTTTTCTTACTTGGCCGAGATTATTCTGTTTCTTTATTATTGTTTTTTTTTTTAATTTTACTTTATTTTACTTTACAATACTGTATTGGTTTTGCCATATTCTGTTTCTTTAAAGTGGATGCTCGTCCACTAGGGTACGTGCTGTGCCAAGGAGCTTCTACATCTCTCAGGCACACTGGTTCCTGGCAGGGCTACCTTGTGGTTCTCTAAGTGGACAGGGGCTGAAACCCAGGGATGGGCATTTGTTTTAAAATTAGCTCCTGCCTCAGTTTTATTAAGGACTTGTTTTGGGTCACAATCTTAGTCCTGAAGGTATTTAAAGTATCTATTTACAGTAGCCAGGATATGGAACCAATCTAAATGTCCATTGACAGAGGAATGGATAAAGATGTGGTACATGGTATAGGCAATGCAGTATTACTCAGCCATAAAAAAGAGTAAAATAATGCCATTTGCATCAACAGGGATGGACCTAGAGATTGTCAAACTGAGTGAAGTAAGTCAGAGAAAGAAAATATCATATGATATCACTTATATGTGGAATCTAAAATAATGATAAAGAACAAATAAAATAACAAATGAACTTATTTACAAACAGAAATAGAGTCACAGGTGTAGAAAACAAACTTATGGTTACCAGAGGGTGGGGGAAGAGATGAATTGGGAGATTGGGATTGACATGCACACACTACTATACATGTATAATAGATAACTGGTAAGGACCTATTG
Source organism: Aepyceros melampus (assembly GCA_006408695.1). Taxonomy (NCBI): domain Eukaryota; kingdom Metazoa; phylum Chordata; class Mammalia; order Artiodactyla; family Bovidae; genus Aepyceros; species Aepyceros melampus. The sequence continues at coordinate 270,068 of SJXQ01008463.1, forward strand.
TATAGCACAGGAAGCTCTACTCAGTGCCCTGTAACGACCTGTATGAGAAAAGAATCTTAAAAGAGTGGATATGCGTATATGTAGAACTGATTCATTTTGCTGCACCTGAAACTACCACAACTACACTCCAATGAAATTTTAAAAAATAAACCCCCTTGTAGGAAGACTTTTAAAACCTAAAATAGACAAATTACACTGGCCTACTTTTCACCAGATCCTAACAAGTCACCGACAATAAAACTTACCGTTTTCTTTTGTTCTTCACCAGACTAGAGGAGTATTGAGGCTTGGTTTGCAATTTTCCGCTAGTCAAAAAGCCCACTCTCTTAAATGACAGCCTAGAGGTATCGGCACCTATGGGATCCTGGGCTCTGTGGCTTCCCTCCCTGCCCCCCAAAAGGGGAAGGGTTGTAAGTGATCTCTCTGCCCATGGCTAATAAATTTATCACCTAAGAGAAATGTATCTTTGTTGGTCGGATCTATGATTCCCCTAATGAAAAGCACATTTCTAGACCTGCTCTTAACAAGATCTCATGGAGGGCCTGTGAAGGATGGAGAAGCCAAAGCCTGCACAGCTTTCAAAGCTAACTGCCTCCAGGTGCACGGAAGAATATGACTTGAACTCAGCAAGCGCTATTTTCAACCTAGTGCCTGAGTGTCTTTGTTCCTACAAGTGTAAAGTTTCCCTCCTTCCCCTTTTTATGGCCACAGGTTTCTGGGTTGCATAACACCCAATAAGAGAGCACCAAAGGGCTTAGTTTTATTGTTGTGTTGTGTTTTATTGACTCCATGTTTTATTCAACTACGTGTGCAGTAGAGGCAGGCAATAACAGTTCAATTACACTGCTAGGGCGCTTCCTCTCCTCCCAGAGCCCGACCGCGACCCAGCATACTTTTATTACATCCACATGCAGACGGGAAAGGGAAGAATAAAGAGATGAAGGAGGACTGGGAGGTGCTTGGTTAAAGTGTTAAAGCTGGAACCTCTCCTCTCCCAAATGATCCTTGAAGGCCAAGAGCTTTACAAAGAAGAGCACTTTGTTCCTGCTGTGGCCATGGCGTCAGTCACCCAATCTCTTCTTGGGAGCAGAATGCTGTTGCTCTTTGGAGAAGAGCCAGAGGAAACTATTTGGAGGGTTGAGGGCATTGGGATTGTTCCATGAGGGCCCAGCAATCCCTGAGCCGTTGGTCCAGTCTCAGAACCAAAGGCATCTCTTTGAACATGGAGGAGTTCACTCACACCTCCTTAGGTTTTGCTAATGTTAATTTTCATGATTTTTTTTTAATTTATTGGAGTATAGTTGCTTTACAATGTTTTTTTCTGCTGTACAGCAAAGTGAATCAGCCATATGTAAACATATCCCCTCTTTTTTGGGTTTCCTTCCCATTTAGGTCACCACAGAGCAGTGAGTAGAGTTCCCTGTGCTCTACAGTAGGTTCTCATTAAGTCATGTTCGACTCTGTGAGACCCTATGGACTGTAGCCCACCAGGGTTCTCCACCCATGGGATTCTCCAGGCAAGAATACTGGAGTGGGTTGCCATGACCTCCTCTAGGGGATCTTCCCAACCCAGAGATGGAATCCACATCTCCTGCATTGGCAAGCAGGTTCTTTACCATTAGTGCCACGTGGGAGGCCCCATCTATTTTATACATAATATTAATAGCATTTATGTGTCAATCCCAATCTCTCAATTCATCCCACCCTCTTTTGCTCCCACCTTGGTGCCTGTATGTTTATTCTCTTTGTTTGTGTCTCTATTTCTGCTTTGCAAATAAGTTCATCTGTACCATTTTTTCTAGATTTCATGTACATGTATATACATGTTATATGATTTGTTTTCTCTTTCTGACCTTCTTCACTCTGTATGACAAGTGATGATCTCACCCTAACTTGAACTAATGTTTGAAAGTAATTCACAAGTGTCCATAGGCTTTCCCAGTGGCTCAGATGGTAAAGAATCTGCCTGCAAAGTAGCAGACTCAGGTTTGATCCCTGGGCTGGGAAGATCCCCTGGAGAAGGGAATGGCAACCCACTCCAGTATTCTTGCTTGGGAAATCCCATGGATGGAGGAGCCTGATAAGCTTCAGTCCATGGGGTTGCAAAGAGTCAGACACCACTTATCAGCTGAACAACAACAACAGCTAGCAGGCCAGCAACCAAATGTATCCAGCCGCCTGTTTTCATGGGGTCTGTGAGCTAAGATGATTTTTACATTACATCTTAAATCAGGTTTATGACTTCAGTTTCTGTAAGGGTTGGGGAGGGGGGACAGAAAATGTGAGAGACGTTATAGCCCATAAAGACTGAAATATTTGCTATCTGACCCTTTACCAAAAAAGTTTGCCAACCCCCCAGTAGATGATTTCCCAAGACTGATTTATTAAGCGTATTTTCAAGGCTCTGACTCTGTTTTTGCATTTTAGATTCCTCCTTGCTTCTCAAAATGTATGTACATTCTCAGTCCTGTCTGACTGTGACTCCATGGACTGAGCCCACCAGACTTCTCTGTCCGTGGGATTCTTCAAGCAATAATACTGGAGTGGGTTGCCATTCCCTTTTCCAGGGGATCTTCCTGACCCAGGGATTGAACCTGCATCTCCTGCATTGCAGGCAGATTCTTTACCATCTGAGCCACGAAGGAAACTGTGCTAGGAATGACGTCACAAGGCAATTTGGATATACAAGGAGGGGGTGGCACCCTTTACCATGATAGCAGATATGTGCAATGACATTTCATTAAAAAAAAAAGAAAAATGTTCTGCATAACTAATATTTAACCAAAGGAGCCAGGGCTGGGTGGTAAGTGAGAACACTGCAGAATATTTCCAAGAACAGAAGGAGCCCATGATTCCAGATTGAAGCCCTGGTTTCATGGAGAGACATGCTGTTCCAGGAGCAGAATGAGGTGAGCTCAGAACAAGATGGCTGCTCATTAAGGAAAAATTAAAAATAACAAAGCATGCAGTAAAAGAGTTCACCGATTACATTTCTTATCATCTACATCTCTGTTCATATGCCTTCAACATTTTCTTTTGAGAAATATGTATTTCTCCTGTATGATGCTTGAGGTACAAGTGGAAGCAGGGAGGGGATGCAGAGGGAGAGGATAGTAAAGAAGGGAATTGGAAGAAGAAGTTTCTGTGGAAAATAAAATAAAACTAGAAGGATGAGTAGGTGCAGAGAGACTTCTAGAAGGGGAAATAGCTCCTAGGTGACAGTGATAGGGGTCTGCATTCAGAGGCATTCCCACCTCCCTCTGGTCTTCCAGCATCTTTGGCTTTGCCAGGTGGGTGAGAAAGGCCGGGAGCAAGAATCTGACCTCCTCTTAGAGGCTTGGGCTTCCTAGGTGACACTACTGGTAAAGAATCTGCCTGTTCTGCAGGAGCCACAGGAGACCCCTGTTCGATCCCTGGGTCAGGAAGTTCATCTGGAGAAGGTCATGGCAACCCACTCCAGTATTCTGGCCTGGAGAATCTCATGGAAAGAGGATCCTGGTGGCTACAGTCCATGGGGTCTCAAAGAGTTGGACAGGACTGAAGCGACTTGTCACATACGCATAGAGAGGCTCATCCTTAGTTTCAATGAGACCTGGAGGTCTGAGTCTGGTCATGTCATTTGGAGTGCATGTTATATAAACAACTGCCAGCTATGGAAACACTACTGGAATTTAGTGGATAGGAACCTCATCTGACTATATTAGTTTCAATTGTCTTCCTTGAAGATGCAAATGCCCCAGGGGAGCATCTAATTAGCCTCCTGTGGGTCCCATGCTCACCTGCTCACCAAGAACTCCAGCTTTGGCAATCCCATTAAGACTGAAAAAAAATTTTTTAGGAACAGTGACGGCCAGAAATGGGGTCATTATAAGCATAATGAAGGTTGAGTGCCAAAGAACTGGATGTTTTTGAACTGTGGTGGTGGAGAAGACTCTTGAGAGTCCCTTGGACTGCAAAGAGATTAAACCAGTCACTTCCTAAAAGAAATCAACCCTGAATATTTATTCACTGAAGAAGGGAATGGCAAACCACTTCAGTATTCTTGCCTTGAGAACCCCATGAACAGTATAAAAAGGCAAAAAGATATGACACTGAAAGATAAACTCCCCAGGTTTGAAGAATGATCTCTGTTCATTTCCAAGGCAAACCATTCAATATCACAGTAATCCAAGTCTATGCCCCAACCAGTAATGCTGAAGAAGCTGAAGTTGAACAGTTCTATGAAGATCTACAAGACCTTCCAGAACTAACACCCAAGAGAGATGTCCTTTTCATCATAGAGAACTGGAATGCAAAAGTAGGAAGTCATGAGATACCTGGAATAACGGGCAAATTTGGCCTTGGAATACAAAATAAAGCAAGGCAAAGGCTAATAGAGTTTTGCCAAGGGAACACACTGGTCATAGCAAACACCCTCTTCCAACAATACAAAAGACTCTACACATAGACATCATCAGATGGTCAACACCGAAATCAGACTGATTATATTCTTTGCAGCCAAAGTTGGAGAAGCTCTATACAGTCAGCAAAAACAAGACTGGGAGCTGACTGTAGCTCAGATCATGAACTCCTTATTGCCAAATTCAGACTTAAACTGAAGAAAGTAGGGAAAAACCACTTGACCATTCAGGTATGACCTAAATCAAATCCCTTATGATTATACAGTAAAAGTGACAAATAGATTTAAGGGATTAGATCTGATAGACAGAGTGCCTGAAGAACTATGGACTGAGGTTCATGACATTGTACAGGAGGCAGTGATCAAGACCACCCCCAAGAAAAAGAAATGCAAAAAGGCAAAATGGTTGTCTGATGAGGCCTTACAAATAGCTGAGAAAAGAAGAGAAGCTAAAGGCAAAAGGGGAAAGGAAAGATATACCCATTTGAATGCAGGTTCCAAAGAATAGCAAGAAGAGATAAGAAAGCCTTCCTCAGTGATCAATGCAAAGAAATAGAGGAAAACAATAGAATGGGAAAGACTAGAGATTTCTTTAAGAAAATTAGAGATACCAAGGGAACATTTCATGCAAAGATGGGCTCAATAAAGGACAGAAATGGTAGGGACCTAACAGAAGCAGAAGCTATTTAGAAGAGGTGGCAAGAATACACAGAGGAACTGTACACAAAAGATCTTCACTACCCAGGTAACCACAATGATGTGATCACTCACCTAGACCCAGACATCCTGGAATGTGAAGTCAAGTGGGCCTTAGGAAGCATCACTATGAACAAAGCTAGTAGAAATAATGGAATTCCAGTTGAGCTATTTCAAACCCTAAAAGATGATGCTGTGAAAGTGCTGCACTCAATATGCCAGCAAATTTGGAAAACTCAGCAGTGGCCACAGGACTGGAAAAGGTCAGTTTTTCCATTCCAATTCCAAAGAAAGGCAATGCCAAAGAATGCACTCATCTCACACACTAGCTAAGTAATACTAAAAGTTCTCCAAGTCAGGCTTCAACAGTATGTGAACCGTGAACTTCCATATATTCAAACTGGATTTAGAAAAGACAGAGGAACCAGAGGTCAAATTGCCAACATCCGTTGGATCATCAAAAAAGCAAGAGAATTCCAGGAAAACATCTACTTCTGCTTTATTGATTATACCAAATCTTTTGACTGCATAGATCACAACAAATTGTGGAAAATTATTCAAGAGATGGGAATAGCAGACCACCTTATCTGCCTCCTGAGAAATCTGTATGCAGGTCAAGAAGCAACAGTTAGAATTGGACATTGAACAGCAGACTGGTTCCAAATCAGGAAAGGAGTATGTCAAGGCTGTAAATTGTCACCTTGCTTATTTAATTCATATGTAGAGTACATAATGCGAAAAGCCAGGCTGCATGAAGCACAAGCTGGAATCAAGATTGCCGAGAGAAATATCAGTAACCTCAGATATGCAGATGACACCACCTTATGGCAAAAAGTGAAGAGGAACTAAAGAGCCTCTTAATGACAGTGAAAGAGGAGAGTGAAAAGGCTGGCTTGAAACTCAACATTCAGAAAACGAAGATCATGGCATCTGGTCCCATCACTTCATGGCAAATAGGTGGGAAAACAAAGGAAATAGTGAGAGACTTTATTTTAGGGGGCTCTAAAATCACTGCAGATGGTGACTACAGCCATGAAATTAAAAGATGCTTACTCTTTGGAAGAAAAGCTATGACCAGACTAGACAGCATATTAAGAAGCAGAGATATTACTTTTGCCAACTAAGGTCTGTCTAGTCAAGGCTATGGTTTTTCCAGTAGTCATATGTGGATGTGAGAGTTGGGCTATAAAGAAAGCTGAGTACCAAAAAATTGATGCTTTTGAACTGTGGTGTTGGAGAAGACTCTTGAGAGTCCCTTGGACTGCAAGGCGATCCAACCAGTCCATCCTAAAGGAAATCAGTCCTGAACATTCATTGGAAGGACTGATGCTAAAGTTGAAACTCCAATATTTTGGCCACCTGATGTGAAGAACTGACTCCTTGGAAAAGACTCTGATGCTGGTAAAGATTGAAAGCAGGAAGAGAAGGGGCCGACAGAGGATGAGATGGGTGGACAGCATCACTGACTCAGTGGACCTGAGTTAAGCAAGCTCCGGGAGTTGGTGATGGACAGGGAGGCCTGGCATGCTGTAGTCCATGGAGTCACAAAGGGTCAGACACAACGGAGTGACTGAAGAAAAGCAACATGCCAAACAGGCAAAAACCACAAAGGTCCAGTACACTAGCCAGAAATCTCAAAGGCATGAAGTAATCTTGAGAAAGGCAAAATCACAACTTTTCAGTCAATGGGATTAGAAATGAAAATCCATCAAAGAGGGGATGATTGACTCTGGGAAAAAGGAGGAAAGAGGTGGTCGGTGGTTTTATTCTGAGCTCACATACCAGGCACCTTGCCTTGAACTTTGCAGGCACCACTTCTTCTGTCCTTAAGACAACTCAGTAGGAGTTCTAACATTTATCCCTATTAAACCGATGAAGAATGTGAGTTTCAAAGCAATAAAGAGATTTTCTTAGGATCACACAAAGAGTAAACAGATGAGGAAGTTGGAATCAGAGAGCTGATCACAGAATTAACAAGTCATAGAGAAAATCACAAACCCAAGGGTAATTCCATCACAGTCTTCCCTGTTGACCCCACAGGTTTGGCCCTGAGCCGTTGTGTTCTATGTAAGATTTTTTTCTTGCTCAGTAAACTCAACACAATAAACACAACAACGCTTTTAAAACCTCTGATGGAGGGAAAAGTATAGAGATTTCCAGATTCCAGCCCATGAAGAGTTAATAGGTATTGTGTAAAGATTCTATGGGCTTCCGAGGTGGCTCAGTGGTAAAGAATCCTCCTGCCAATGCAGGAGACACGGGTTCCATTCCTGGGTTGGGAAGATCCCCTGGAGCAGGGCATGGCAACCTATTTCAGTGTTGTTGTCTGGAGAATCCCATGGACAGAGGAACCTGGCAGGCTATAGTCCATGGGGTTGCAAAGAGTCAGACACTACTGAGCACATAATCACATAAATTGGTTTCAGCAAGTATTTTATGCCACAGTGGCAGGGGAAAAATGTTTGTAATTGGTTAAACTCTCATGTTAATTCCTTACAATTTGGCCATGGCTACAGCACATGAGTCACTGAGCATATTTTAGATTTCAGTCCCAAGCACGGTAATGTATTATATAGTTTAAAGTTGAAGCTTTTACAGACAGAGTCAAAATTAAAACCATTTTTAAATAAAAAGGCTGAAAATTATTACATGTCACCTTGATGCTTTAAACTATATATTTAATGTTTTAGTTCTTATATCAATTATTGCTGTGAAATGTTATTTATTTGGCACCTTTTTTCAACTCATTGCACCCAAACTATATTCTTTAGTCCTCCTATTAATTGGAAATACCCCACTATATCCGAACTTGTGTGCCGGAACTCTACTCTCATAACAATGACAGTATTCAATTTTAAAACTCCCTGTATTATTGCACAGGGTATAATTTGTGCCCCCAAAGCTTTTGTTAATATTTCCACAAACTGTGATTCTTTTATGTGGGCTTCATCATAGCACTGATCTTTAAAAGCTGAAATGCCTGTCCATGTCTTCCCTGTCTTTACCAAATAATTCAGCTTTCAGAATTACTATTTCTGAGCCTAATTTCACCAAAGGAAACCTTCATCCAGCTGTGACACAGACTGGCTCATACACACACAGCCTCAGAAGGAAGGGGATGGGATAAAAGGTCTGTGACTGCTGTATTTTTTTTCTGGAGTCTCTGTGATTATTTTAAACGTGTGATGCAGTAAAGGACACATGATTGAGGGTTGGAAACTCATATTTTAGAAAACCATCTCTGTGGCTAAGCTCCTTGGGCCTCAGTCTCTTTCTTTCTGGAGCTCTGTTTTAGCAGACCTATAATTTTTGTAATTATTTTTAAGAAAGTGTGCCATGAAGACAAACTAAGATAAAGTTGAGATACTACATGGTGAAGAATGATACTAAAGCACATTTGCATGATATTTCCTTTGCAGGTGACAAAACAATATGACATGCATGTTCCTTTTTGATGGATTCAATAATTTCATGTGGTAGAGAGGAGACGGAGCTAAAAACATGGATTCACATGCCTCCTCCACAGTTAACAGCATCATGATGCTGGATAAGTTATGAAATTACTATGCACTTCAATTTCACTCTCTCTAAAATAAAAATTATAAAAATATAAACATTTTGGAGGGCTTCCCTGGTGGCTCAGAGAGTAAAGAATCTGCCTGCAATGTGGAAGACTTGGGTTTGATCCCTGGGTCAGGAAGATCCCCTGGAGAAGGAAATGGCTACCCACTCTGGTATGCTCGCCTGGAGAATTCCATGGACAGAAGAGCCTGGTGGGCCAAAGTCCATGAGGAGGGTTAAGTGAGTAGAGACGTGTAAAGGATACAAAACAGCACATGGCATGTGCTAAGTTCATAAGTGAAAGTCAAGTTCCTCTGTCCAGGGGTTTCTCAGGCAAGAATACCGGAGTGGTTTGCTATGCCCTTCTCCAAGGGATCTTCCTGATCCAGGGGTGGAATCCACATCTCTTACGTCTCCTGCACTGGCAGGCGCGTTCTTTACCAGGAGGGTCACCTTGCCTATCTCTTGCTTAAGATCTCAGCAGACTCCACAGTATTTTGTGATGGAAACAGCAAAGAAATGGGAGTCAGAAATTCTGGGTTCTTACATATTTGCATCCATGGAAAAGTCACGCCCCTTCTCTGGACCACCATGTCCCTACTGTAAAATGAGCCCACTGAGACAGATAGTCTCCCAAATCCCTCAAGTTCCAACAACTTGAATGCTTGTGCCTTTTCTGAGCCAGGGAAGTTTCTTTCAGATGCAGCTATAATTACGTTTGTTGACGATAATTGAGATGGAACATGAGTGGTAGAACATTTGTTTTTTAAACTTGTTTATAACTAAATGAGATTGAACTAAATATGGAGGTTTCTCTATCTCTGACCTAAGGAATTTAGGAGTGAAAAAAACAGACAAATTCTGAAAATGCCCACTCTGGAAGCATCTGATGGTCAGCCAGATGAAATACATTGTATGCATAATTCCTATAGAATAAATAACCCCTAAAATCTAACTATTAGTAATGAAACACAAATGTAATTTTATAATTTGGCCAGCTGGCTTTTACAGGCTTCTGTCATCATCTTGAGGAAATAGAACATTTTTCAAATCTAAAGCTGAATAACACAGGCTGAAATTAAATTACAAGTGCAGTCTGGACATCGTGGTTTCCAGGGACTGATGAGGACAGAGAAGTAGTCAGAGAATCTGGTTCTCTTTCTGGTCCTGGTTCCTGCTGTATCCTTGCATGTGTTTAGTGGCTCAGCTGTGTCCATCACTTTGGGACCCTGTGGACTGTAGCCTGCTAGGTCCTCTGGGCATGGGATTCTCCAGGCAAGAAGGTTGGAGCACAGTCTAGGCAAACCAGGCCTATTGGTAAGTAGCTGAAAGGAGTCAAAAATGCTGGTTCAGACAAGGCAAATATCACTTATACGTGAAATCTTAAAAAAAACATGATACCAATGAACTTATTACAAAGCAGAAACAGACTTACAGACATAGAGAACAAACTTATGATTACCAAAGGGGAAAGGGCCAGAGGAAGGGATAAAATTAGGAAATTGAGATTAATAGATACACACTCAGTTCAGTTCAGTCGCTCTGTCGTGTCCGACTCTTTGCAACTCCATGAATCGCAGCACGCCAGGCCTCCCTGTCCATCACCATCTCCCGGAGTTTACCCAAACTCACGTCCATTGAGTCGGTGATGTCATCCAGCCATCTCATCCTCTGCGGTCCCCTTCTCCTCCCGCCCCCAATCCCTCCCAGCATCAGGGTCTTCTCCAATGAGTCAACTCTTTGCATGAGGTGGCCAAAGTATTGGAGTTTCAGCATCAGCATCAGTCCTTCCAATGAACACCCAGAACTAATCTCCTTTAGGATGGACTGGTTGGATCTCCTTGCAGTCCAAGGGACTCTCAAGAGTCTTCTCCAATACCACAGTTCAAAAGCATCAATTCTTCGGCGCTCAGCTTTCTTCACAGTCCAACTCTTACATCCATGCATGACCACAGGAAAAACCATAGCCTTGACTAGATGGACCTTCGTTGGCAAAGTAATATCTCTGCTTTTGAATATGCTATCTAGGTTGGTCATAACTTTCCTTCCAAGGGGTAAGCGTCTTTTAATTTCATGGCTGCAGTGACTTTGCAGCCCCCCAAAATAAAGTCTGACACTGTTTCCACTGTTTCCCCATCTATTTTCCTTGAAGTGATGGGACCAGATGCCATGATCTTCATTTTCTGAATGTTGAGCTTTAAGCCAACTTTTTCACTCTCCTCTTTCACTTTCATCAAGAGGCTTTTTAGTTCTTCTTCACTCTCTGCCATAAGGGTAATATCATCTGCATATCTGAGGTTACTGATATTTCTCCCTGCAATCTTGATTCCAGCTTGTGCTTCTTCCAGCCCAGCGTTTCTCATGATGTACTCTGCATATAAGTTTAAAAAGTAGGGTGACAATATACAGCCTTGATGTACTCCTTTTCCTATTTGGAACCAGTCTGTTGTTCCATGTCCAGTTCTAACTGTTGCTTCTTGACCTGCATAATGGCATACAATTTTAAAAGACTGTAATAGCAACAACTATATATGTGTGTGTGTTTGTGTGTGTACACTAAGTCACTTCAGTCGTGTCCAACTCTTTGCAACCCTATGGACTACAGTCCACCAGGCTCCTCTGTCCATGGGAAGAATCTGGTACATCTTCTGACTGCTTTTCAGGTCTTCTCCGCTTTTTCAGTAAAGGTCTGTAGCTTTTCTTTTTATTCATATGAGTCTATTTTTTATGATATACATAAGAATAATTATCACAAAAATAGATTCATATGAATAAAAAGAAAAGCTACAGACCTTTATTGAAAAAGCACAGAAGACCTGAAAAACAATTAGAAAATGCACCAGGTTTCTCTGTGGGAAGAGTCTAAATATAAAGATATCAGTTCTCCCCATGTTAACTCATTCATTCAAAATGCATCCAGTCTAAATTTGTAAGGGGTTTTAAAAAATTTGTAGCTTTTCTTTTTATTCATATGAGTCTATTTTTTATGATATACATAAGAATAATTATCACAAAAATAGATTCATATGAATAAAAAGAAAAGCTACAGACCTTTATTGAAAAAGCACAGAAGACCTGAAAAACAATTAGAAAATGCACCAGGTTTCTCTGTGGGAAGAGTCTAAATATAAAGATATCAGTTCTCCCCATGTTAACTCATTCATTCAAAATGCATCCAGTCTAAATTTGTAAGGGGTTTTAAAAAATTTTGTCCCACCCCAAAATTCTAATATTCACCTTGAAGAGTAAATAAGGCCAAAAGATACCAGACCACTTAACCTGCCTCTTAAGAAATCTGTATGCAGGTCAGGAAGCAACAGTTAGAACTGGAGATGGAACAACAGACTGGTTCCAAATAGGGAAAGGAATATGTCAAGCCTGTATATTGTCACCCTGCTTATTTAACCTATATGTAGAGTACGTCATGCAAAATGCCAGGCTGGATGAAGCACAAGCTGGAATCAAGATTGCTGGGAGAAATATCATTAACCTCAGATATGGAGATGACACCACCTTGATGACAAAAAGTGAAGAAGAACTAAAAAGCTTCTTGATGAAATTGAAAGAAGAGAGTGAAAAAATTGGCTTAAAACTCAACCTTCAGAAAACTCAGATCATGACATCTGGTCCCACACTTCATGGCAAATAGTTGGGGAAACAGTGGAAACAGAGTCAGACTTTATTTTGGGGGGCTTCAAAATCACTGCAGATGGTGACTGCAGCCATGAAATTAAAAGATGCTTGCTCCTTGGAAGAAAAGTTATAACCGACCTAGACAGCGTGTCAAAAAGCAGTCCATCTAGTCAAAGCTATGGCTTTTCCAATAGTCATGGATGGATGTGAGAGTTGGACTGTAAGAAAGCTGAGCACTGAGGAACTGATGCTTTTGAACTGTGGTGTTGAAGAAGACTTTGTACTGCAAGGAGATCTAACCTTTAAGATCTAACCCCATCTTAAAGGAAATCAGTCCTGAATATTCATTGGAAGGACAGATGCTAAAGCTGAAACTCCAATACTTTGGCCACCTGATGTGAAGAACTGACTCATTGGAAAAGACCCTGATGCTGGGGAAGATTGAAGGTGGGAGGAGAAGGGGACAACAAAGGATGAGGTGGTTGGATGGCATCACCGACTCAATGGATGAGTCTGAGTAAACTCTGGGAATTGGTGATGGACGGGGAGGCCTGGCATGTTGCAGTCCATCAGAGCACAAAGAGTTGGACATGACTGAGCGACTGAACTGAACTGAACTGAAACAAAAGAGATAGCCTGCTAGATATTAAAATCTTAATAAAATAACCGCAATAATTAAAATACTGTGACACTGCTGTTGGACTAGACAGAGAACACAGACCAGAGAGGAAAAAAAAAATACAGAAAACAGTTTACGAATTTAGTACAACCAAAAGATTTCTTTCAAGTAAACAAAGAAACCAAACAAATATATTGAATTAAATATAGCCTTGGGGCTATTCCCCAATAATTTAGAAAGCAAGGAATGTAAATCCTGCCATCTTTTCATACCTTTTAAGTAAATTTTCAACAAAAAGATTTAAATATAAAAAAATAAAATATGTTTATATGTACTTCAAGTAAAATGGATTTCAAAGTAGGATAACAAAAATAGAAATAGTAAATGAAAAAATAAATAAATGCAGATTTGGAATTGAATATATAGGGATTTCCCTGGCAGTCCAGCAGTTAAGGCTCCATGCTTCCAATGCTTGGGTTTGATCCCTGGTCTGGGAACTGTTGCTCTTCAGTTATTTTGTGACCCCTTGGACTGCAGCACGCCAGCCTTCCCTGTCCTTCACTCTCTCCTGAAGTCTGTTCAAATTCATGTCCACTGAGTCGGTGATGCCATCCAACCACCTCATGTTTGTCGCCTCCTTCTCCCCGTGCCCTCAATTTTTCCCAGCATCAGGGTCTTTTCCAATGTGTTGGCTCTTCGCATCTGGTGGCCAAAATATCGGAGCTTCAGCTTCAGCATCAGTCCTTCCAATGAATATTCAGGGTTGATTTCCTTTAGGATTGACTAGTTTGATCTCCTTGCAGTCCAAGGGACTCTCAAGAGTCTCCTCCAACACCACCAGTTCAAAAGCCTCATTTCTTCAGTGCTCAGCCTTCTTTATGGTTCAACTCTCACACCCATACATGACTATGGGAAAAACTATAGCTTTGACTATATGGACCTTTGTTGGCAAAGTGATGTCTCTGCAATTTAATATGATGTCTAGGTTGGTCATAGTTTTTCTTCCAGAATCTGGAAACTAAGGATCCCACATACTGTGCAGTGTGGCCAAAGAAAATAAATAAACAATAAATAAAGTAAAACTGAAAATATAATTTATCAGCCATCTCTTGAATGCTTTGCCAGGTTTACCCTAAGTACCTAGATTCTACTACCTGCTTCACAACTGGAGAGCGCATATGACGAGTCTGGACAATAATATGTGGCTGGAAGAGATGCGAACCAATTCATTTGCCTGGGTCTACTTAAGAACAACCAACAACAAACCTCTCAGTCTTCCTCTCGCTCCCGTTTGCAGCAGTCTTGTAAGCCACATGTTGAGGATGCTGTCACTCGATAAACAAAGACTTGATCCCACAGTCACCACTGGAAAAGGAGCTGCCAATCCACAAACATCCCCTTTGAACTTTGCATGAGTAAAGAAGAAATCATTCTTATATTGAGCCATCGAGACTTGAAGCTGTTTGTAACAGCACTTTGTCTTAACTGACTAATACAACAATTATTACTGAGATTGGGATTGGCTGAGCAGGCAGAGGCAGTGAGGAAGCCCATGGTAGGCTAGGGGGTTGGATATCCATGCTATACAGAGGTAAAATATTCGGAAAAGACTGTCATCTGGAGTGACTCAAAAGGTAGATCATGCACGATGCTCAGTTGCTTAGTTTTGTTTGACTCTATTTGACCCCATGGACTGTAGCCCGGCAGGCTCCTCTGTCCATGAGATTCTCCAGGCAAGGATACTGGAGCGGGTTGCCATTTCCTCATCCAAAAGGTAGATCTGGAGCCTGTTGATACTGGAGCGGAGAAGATAGAAGACACATCAGCTGTGCGTGTTGGTTGTTACCTGCTGAATCTGGGAAGGCCTGATAGGAAAGGGCTGACCCAGGAAAGAAGTAGTTGGTTTGTAGGGAAAAACAAAAGAGAACAGAAAGACTTCAAATATTAATATTTGCAACAATGAGGAGCGATAAAGCCAACTGCTTCTAGATTCCAAACAAGAACAAGATGGGATTGAAAAAAGCTCTTAGTGGCAAAAAGCCAGTAAAATGTTGTAGGGGAATCAAATGACCCCAGGCAGTGATTGCAGTAAGGGTGTATCCTTCTTCTCCAATCTCGAATGCTGTTTTAGAGACTGGAGGTGTGTGTGTGCGCGCACACACACGCAAGTGCTCAGTTGCTCAATCGTTTCCGAATCTTTGCGACCCCATGGACTGTAGCCTGACAGATTCCTCTGGTCATGGGATTTCCCAGGTAACAATACTGGAGTGGGTTGTCATTTCCTGCTCCTCCAGGGAATCCTCCTGACCCAAGGATCAAGCCAGAGTCTCCTGCATTGGCAGGCAAATTCTTTACAGCTGAGCCACCAGGAAAGCCCAGATAGATTCAATGGGGCTGCCTGAATCAAGACTGTATATGGGTAAGGAAACAAAGAAACCAAGAAAGAAATTGGCAGGGTGGTGTGGCGAGATTGGGGTGTGGCGAGATTTGTATGTGGAAAGCACCTAGTATTGAATGAAAGCAAAGTCTTGTAAGTTTTAAAAGGAGTTATGAATTGCTGAAGAAATTAGTGTTTTTTTTTTTTAAAGAGAGATTTGGTCAGGATACAAAACTTGGTTTTTCAAGTTGCAGGCAATATGAAAAGGTAGTAAAGCTATATAGCTCCCCAAAAGGTCACCACTTCTATATCACTTCCTATATGGCCAAGGAGGACAACAGAAAAGGAAAGGTTTTCCAAAGTGTGTAGTCAGGGGCCCCAGATAACATCACTTGCACACCGTGCTCTCTGTATATCTGTCTCTGTCTCTCTGTCTTTTCCCAACCAGGTTCCCTTCCAAGACAGAATTAAGCCCTAAAGCCCCAAGGCTTTGCTTACCTTGTAAGGGGCTTCCCTGGAGGCTCAATGGTAAAGAACTCGCCTGCCAATGCAAAAGACACGGGTTTGAGCCCTGGGTGGGGAAGATCCCCTGGAGAAGGAAATGACAACCCACTCCAGTATTCTTGCCTGGAGAATCCCACGGACAGAGGAGTCTAGCAGGCTATAGTCCATGGGGCCACAAAGAATTGGACACGACTTAGCAACTAAATAACAACAAGGAATGAATTAACTTCCTTCCAGTTTACCTACAATGGTTCCAGTCATGTACCAACCATGGGAGAATTGGAAATGGTCACTCAGGTCGTTTTCTGCATGGCTTTATTCTCTCACAGAACCCCAGTTGAGACAGGATTTCAGGGAGTTCCTTCCAGAAAGTCAAACCAGGGTTTAATAAGGAAATCTTCACCAGTAAGGCAGGAGAGTTCAGGATTTTGACATTGACAGGGACCAGAAATTGCTGTGTGGAAAAGAAACACTCCTAAATTACACTGACGAGTGTGAAAACTAAGTCAATATTATTTGAGCGTAATGCAAAAGGCCTTTAAAAAGATACAGCTTTTAAACATTTTTAGGGTTGCATCTCAAGAAAATAATTATAGATACGTGCAAAGTTATTCATTGAAATGTTAGTGTTGGAGCAAGTTTCTTAACTGTGCAGATTTGAACATGTGAGAAATTTTGATACATTTTGTCATTTTAAAGTAGAAATCAGGATGTGGGGAAGGGTTAGTTAGGGAATCTGGGATGGACAGGTACACACTGCTATATTTAAAATGAGTAAGCACAAGGACCTACTGTATAGCACGGGGAACTCGCTCAATGTTATATGGCAACCTGGATGGGAGAGCTTGGGCGAGAATGGATACATGTATATCCATGGAAGGGCTGAGTGCCTTCGCTCTTCCTCTGAAACTATCACAACATTGTTAATTGGCTATATTCCCCAGTACAAAATTAAAAGGTCAAAAGAATTTTTAAAAAGAGAAAAAAATTGCCACAATAAAGCTACACATCAATAAAAAATAAAAATTGATCATAAAATGGTTAACCAACCTACATAGCACAGGGAACTCTGCTCAATAGTATTTAACAACCTAAATGGGAAAAGAATTTTAAAAAGAGTAGATATACGTACATCTATAACCGAATCACTTCGCTGCACAGCTGAAACTAACACCACATTTTTAACCAACTGTACTCCAATATAAAATAAAAAGTTAAAAATAAAAATAAATAAGTAAATAAATAGAAATAAACATGATACCCCCACCGATCTTACCAGGAAGGTGGAAAACCTGTCCTGTCTTTTTTTGACGACTCTTCTCTCTTCTTGGGGTCTCGAGTCTAAGGAATCAGGAAGTTTGCATTGAGTCCAATCTTGGTTGGTGCGAGTGACCTTTTCTAAGCTGCAGAGCCTCATGTAGGCAGCACCTGCTTGATTCTGTGCCTTGCTTGGAGACAAGAATACTTGCCAGACTGGGAGTAACCCCTCCCTCCCGATCCTCCCATGCCCCTGCCCTATGTCCACCCTGAGCAGCTATTCCCAGGGATGTCCTACACCCCCTCCCCACCCCTGGGATACTGCCAGACCCAGACTCAATCCTTCCACTCTCTCTTCTCCTTTTTATGACTCCAGAACTCCTCTCCCACACAAAGCCACTTTGCCCTTGCTCTTTGCATAATCCCCTCAATAAACTGAGACTTTCCCAACAAAAGCCAAGGAGAGAGAACTGTCTTCATGTGGGGCCACAAAGGCTCTCAGAGGCTTTGGGCTCCCTTCTTAAAAGGAGGAAGAGTGAAAACTGGGGAGTAGGGACGCAAAGAACCCATGTCCTTCATATCCCCTACCAAGGTGAAAAGAAAACGCCAATGGTCTTTGTAAATGAGTTTGCACCTTTATGATGGCAAAGTTACTGGAAACAAACTCTATGATTTACAAAGTGAGGATGTTAAGTTCATTACCATTTATTTAGTGCAATAAATAGTACAAAAGAAGTAAAACAAAAAGATATAGAAGAGTTTTTAAAAAGCCTTTAATTTTATATTGGAGTATAGCCAACTGACAATGTTGTGATAGTTTCAGGTAGACAGTGAAGGGAATCAGCCACACACATACATGAATCCATTGTCCCCCAAACTCCCCTCCCATCCAGGCTGACGCATAACATTGAACAGAGTTCCCTGTGCTGAACAGTAGCTCCTTGTTGCTTACTCATTTTAAATATAGCAGTGTGTAGATGTCCATCCCAAACTCCCTAACTAATCCCTCCCCCCATTTCACCTTTCCTGCCCCCCCATCCTTCCCCCGCTCCCAGGCAGCCATAAGATTTAATAACAGAAAAATGTTTTAAAAAGCAGTAAGTGGGGGGCAGGAAAAGTGAAAGTAGGATGACAAAACAGTATTTAAATATATCCCACTTCTAAAAACCCAAAATCATAATGTAAGGATGTGTGTATGTAACTGAGCCTACACACAGGAATAAAGACGCTATTCCAAGACACACGGCACACACTACAGTGTGTGGAGCAATGTTGCAGCCTTTGTCTATTTGCTTACAGGTATGTAACATGGCTTTTATAATGACACGTATTTTCAGGATCACATGTTTATGGAGAACCTACATCCTCCCCGCCGCCGCCACCCTCTCTCACTCCGTTCCTGCCTGGCTTTCAGATCTGGCAGCTGCCATCAGCCTGCTCACTCAGACTTCGAACAGAGCCTGAGCTCTGTGAATTATAATTGAAAACATTCTTCAAGGGCTTTAAAAGCATTATTGGCTCTGGAGTTCGTGCTGAGGATGAGCCAGCTTAGGCTTCATGGGAACTGAAGGGGAGACAGAGAGCTGGTTTCCTGTCAG